>SNQJ01S0171984.1:13293-28180 GCA_010110895.2 Picea sitchensis
GTCTTCTAGGGTTATTAGCCAACTCATTAGGGTTTCTTCTTGCTTCCCGGAATATTCTATTCTCGTCAGGTTTACACGTGGAGGTAAATACCTCCCGCAGCTACCATAATATTAACATATAGTAATAGTTCCGTTTAGATCATGAAATCTTAGTTATGGATTTGAATTGTAATTTCTAGTTAACATTGATCAAGAATTAGAAGTTTGCACAGAGTGAATTCGAATTGGGATTTTTAATCATGAGTTCATGAGTTTATATATTTGCTTGAAGTAGTGAATTTGAAAAGGAGTGCTTTTAATCGTTGATGATTTATGTATAAAGTTTAGAGACCACATGGATTTCCAAAATACTTAGTGTTGCTTCTATGATGACAAAGCTTTCTTTAGATTGCCTTATTCACACTTTCCATTTCTCTGTAGAAGTCAACATTGAATTAATTCCTCTTGAACTGTCACTAATAGTCAGATGCCATCGTGATGTTATTCAACAGAAAAGACATAATCATCATCTTTGAATACTTTATTTCCTGTTACTGCAAGTTAGAAATAGTTTTGATCAATTAGAATTTGAATACAGTCATAACATTTTTACTTTTGATTAAGTAGATTAAAATTTATTCTTCGCGAAATAGAAATAGTTATGAGTTCTTTTTAAGAATAGAGTTCATTTGTCAAAATAGTCTTGATAGGTTAGTTGTTTACTTGATTATTTGCTCAAAGATAGATAGATCAAATAACTCAGAAATAACTTACTTGTTGTTGCTTACTTAAAAAAAGATTGAATAGATTAACTAGCTTAAAATAGGTTGCTATTTGCTCATTTACAAATAGTCCATTAATTCATTGTTTGAAGTTGCTTAGGGTAAATAGTTCATAATCCTAGAATTACTTAAAGCTCATTAATAGAATTTGTTAATTAACGAAAATTGAAAAGAATCATCTCTTTAGAAAGTAGATTGATGGAGTGTTGATCCCTAGGTAGATCATCTCCTTAGTTAGATAATACTTCCATTAGATTTTCTGCCTTGGCTCATACAGTGCCACAACTCTAAGTTTGCTTACCCTGGGTTGACAATTTAATTGAGGGAATTAGTGCATATAGAATACCCATAATTTTTGGTGCCGTTGCTGGAGAGTTGTCTTAAGGTAGGAAATAGTTAGGAAGTAGATCATTTCTGAACCTTAGCATTAGTTTGGTGGTGGGGGAACTTTAAGACAAGAGGTAAGAACCTATACATCTGTTATAGCAGGTTTCCCCAAACCCAATGGTAGTTTTTATTTTTTTCTTTCATGAACAAACCTAGGGACCTAAAGGGCAGATACATTAAAACCAAACCAAACCTTTCGATCAAGGTTCCTTCTAACCTTTTTGGAGGAAGGAACACTCCACCCATAAACTCGACAGATCGATACCGGAAAATAGGGGTTAGCTCAACCCAAAAAGCTAAAGCAGTCTCTGAAGAGACCAAAATCGGGAGCACTATAGAGCAGGAAATTGAAACATCATAAATAATGGGACAAGAGGCAAGACCACTCGGGCCTTCATTAGAACCAACCAACACAACCTTTGCTTTTTCACCACCATCATGGAACCCTAAATTTGTAGATATCATTGACCCTGAACAGGTGAAGACTCTATTTGGCAGTTCAACCAGTATAATTGTTTCCCAAGTCAAAACAGAAAATTTGGCACCAATAGTTTCAACCGGCTCGAGTAAAGTCCCGGACATCCAAACAGTAGATAAATCTTCCCATCGAAGGGATACCTTTCCTAGAAAAGAACATTGGGATACTTTTTTATCTTCAAGGATAAAACCATTTAGGTAGTCTCTCTTTGGAAACCAAACCAATATGGATGATTAGGAGGATCGCAACCATGTAAGACACGAGGAGGGAGAAGAAGTTGGAAACCAAACCGAAACCACCTTTGGGTTTCCAATTTTGGATACCACACAAAATGTCAACATGAAGAACATTCCACTCTCGGCACTGCCCACCTTTTATGATAAAAGCAGTGAAGACTCAAATACCTTCCTATTTGAGTTTGACATCTTGTGTAGGAGCTACAATTACTTGCAAGATGCCCAAAAACTAAAACTTTTTCCTACCACCCTCAAGGATTCCGCACTAAGATGGTTCATGGGGTTGGGAGAGTCCAACATTAGGTCTTGGGAAGGCATGAAAGATATATTTCTTAAAAAATACCAAGACTACTGCAAGTCCAAGGATTATCGTAATGATATTTTTAAAATCCAATAGTTACAGGATGAGAGTCTCGAGGATTACATGGAACAATTTACTTATTTCTCATAGAAATCGAAGTACCATGACCTTCCAGATGATGCAGTCAGTGATCTTTTCCTTAAAGGTATTTCAGAAGAATACCTAGAGGCACTTAACCTGATGGCATCATGTGAGATCTCCCATAAACCATTTATTGAAATCTATGAAATGTGTAGGAATTACTCGAGGAGTAGAGCCAAAACAGGGAAGAGTGTTCGGGGTCCTTATAGTAGAAACCTAAAAACAATTAGTTTAGGTGGTATCACAATGGTAGAGATAGGGAACCTATTGGAGAACTTCAAATCCGATATCTTAAGTACAATAGGTTCCTAGTTGGACACCCTAAAGATTAAAAAGAAACAGGAGGAGGAGAATGCAACAATGTGCACATTTTGTCCAAGATGCAGGAGGAAGCATTCCTCAAGGGAATGCCCATTAGATAATATTTTAGTTTGTGGCTTCTGCACTAAAGACCACCCAACTAAAAAATTCCCATCACTGCCCGATTTATTATCCATTTACAAAGTGGGGATCCTATGGAATCCTCTTATGCACCTAGGAGGCCATGGAACCTAGGAGTCAGCGTACATACCCGGATCTACCACCTCAAGTTCCACCCTATTATCAACAATCACAACAGTGGAACTCACCGAATTGGAAAAACTGGTCTACACAGTATCACCATCCTTGGCTACAAGGATGGAGAGGAGGGCATACCCAAGGAAACACTCAAGCTCCACCTATCCTTATGCCCACTCATCCTTACCCCCAGTTTCCACTTAACATCAACTTTTCTAGGTTTTATTATCCCACCTTTAGCTCCTATTCCACAACAACCCCAACAATACCAAAATACAAGCTCACCAAGACCAACATTATTACCAGCACAACTAGTGCCCAACCCCAATAACAAACCAACTCAACCTCTTCACAATGTTGAAATGCAAGCCTTTTCGATGTATCCTATTCCATTGCAGGAGATTCAACTAAGGCTGGGAAAAGTTATGGATAGACAGAGGCCTTCAATAATCATCCGGGAAGAAGAAGAAGATGAAACTCCTGAACAACCCACGGATGACACTAAGTGGGAAGATGTTATCATTCCTAAAGACCAGGAACCCAAGCTTCCCCAAAATGAATCTTCAAAGATTACAAAAGCCCCTCCTTATCCATAAATATTAGTGATTGAGAAACCTACCACTCGACCGAAATTTGACATTTTGAATGAATTTAAGAATATCTGTGTCAAATTTCCCTTGTTAGAAGCCATAAAGGACATTCCAATTTACATTAAGGTGGTCAAAGAATTGTGTATTAAGAAGCCAAGGAGGAAACATGAGGATCCTCCAACAATACATTTGATAGGAGAATTCTTTGAGTACATACCAGAGCAGCCCAGGGTCGCAAAATATGGGAACCCAGGGAACCCCGTAGTGACAATAACCATTAATAAGGTTCCCATCGGAAATACTCTCATATACCTAGGGGCAACCATTAATGTTATGACTGTTACTACCTTGGAGGAATTACAGTTAAAACCTCTTCTTAGACCTACCCCAACTATTTTGGAATTAACATATAATACAAAGGTTATACCTGAAGGAATCTTGGATGATATCATAGTTACATTAGCGTCATGGGAATACCCAATAGACTTTCTTGTCATTCATTCAAAGGAACCTACCAAAGGGAATCTCGCTATCTTGGGAATACCTTGGTTGGCCACAACCAATGCATTTATTGGTTGTAGAGAAGGTGAAATGACCATCTCAAATGGAATTTCTATACATAATCTTACCATATACCCACCAGCTCAACCTATCATGGAGAATATATGGTGGCTTGAATGTCTATACGAGAATGAGGACTGGGAAGATCCCATGTTGCCAAGTGATCATTCTTGGGCACTTCAGGAGCAAACAACGAAAAAATGTGCTAAACCAGTTTATTTCTGCTATCACATATGTTGATTTTCCACAATATTTCCCCCAATTTGAGTACATGTTTGGGGAAGAATTTCAGGAATAGTTGTACCCATCAACTTTGTCTTCGACATATTTTATTTTTGAGATAGATGAGTCTACCCCATCTTATACCATGCCCTATGAGATTAGTCCAGGTAAATTCCTACATATAAATTTCAGACTACATGTAGACCAACAAAAACAATTAGTAAATGTCCTTAAAGAACAATCATGGGCATTCGGATGGGAATACACTAATATGAAGGGTATACACCCTGATACATGCATTTATCACAAATAAACCCAGGCATAAGTAACACCTGTTAGGCAACCCCAGAGGAGGATGAACCCAACACTCAAGGATATAGTAAAAGAGGAGATACACAATTTATTGAATGTCAGCTTTATTTATCCGATCTCCGACACTAAATGGGTATCCCTGCTTGTAGCGGTTCCAAAGAAAGTAACTGGGAAATGGAGAATTTGTGTCGATTTCTGGGAACTTAATAAGGCCACTCTAAAGGATTATTTTCCCCTTCCTTTCATTGACCAATTCTTGGATACCTTGTCAGGGAAGAAATACTTCTCCTTCCTAGATGGATATATAATAGCGGGTACAACCAAATTCTCATAGCACCCAAGGATCAGGACAAGACTACTTTCACTTTTCCTTGGGGCACCTATGCCTATAGGGTCTTACCATTCGGTTTGTGTAATTCTCCTGCCACATTTGAATGAGAGGTACTAGGGATATTTGCTGATCTTATTCATGATTGTGTGGAAGTATACATGGACGAATTTATAGTATATGGCAATACTTACCAAGAAGCCCTAGACAATATAGAGAAAGTCCTTATCAGATGTCGAGAAATGAACCTATCCTTAAGTCATGAAAAATGTGAAATTTTGTTGACTGAAGGAGTTGTCTTAGGACATCACGTTTCATCTGAAGGGATTAAAGTGGATCATGATAAGATTGAGGTAATCGTCAAACTTCCACCCCCCAAGACTCAAAAAGAGGTAAGAAGCTTTCTTGGACATTCCAGATACTACTGACGATTTATTGAAAATTTCACAAAGATTGTTGCACCCATGTTTGGATTGTTAATAAAAGATGTTGATTTTCTTCGGACTCACCAGTGTCAAACCACCTTTGAAACTATGAAAGCTAAGTTATCTGTGGCACCAGTTCTTAGGGGGGCCAATTGGGCCCTTCCATTTCACATATCCACTGATGTCTCTGATACTGCAATATGAGGAGTATTAGGGCAAAAAGAAAACCATTAGTCCTATGCCATTTATTTTGTGAGTAAGAACCTGTCCTGTGCCGAGTTAAACTATACAATTACCAAAAAGGAATTCTTGGTAGTGGTCCATGCCATCAATAAGTTTCACCATTACATCACAGGATACAAAGTATTTGTACATACAAATCACTCCATCATTAGATTTCTCATGAATAAACCCATTACCAATGGTCGAGTGACTAGGTTGCTCCTGTTATTTCAAGAGTTCAATATCACCATCCTTGACCGACCTGGAAAGCATAATTTAGTAGCTGCTTTTATTTCACGCATAAAACACGAGGGTGATGATATTCCTGTTGATGATATTTTTCCAGATGAGCATCTCTTTTCCCTCTCTGTAAATATCCCATGGTTTGCAGACATGGAAAATTATTTGGCTACTAGGAAGTTACCGGCTCATTTGTCACCTCATGAAAAGCGTAGAATTATCATGCAAAGTGATATCTACTCTAGGGTTGGCCATGACCTTTTTCGTACTGGTCCAGACTTGATTATTCGTAGATGTGTCCGAGAAGATGAGATACTAGAAATCCTACGAAGTTGTCATGATGGACCATGTGGTGGCCATTTTTCCGACAAGCATACAACATATAAGGTGTTACATTCATGTTACTATTGGCCTAGCATTTTTAAGGATGCTGCCAAATATGTGAGGAGTTGCGATAGCTGTCAAAGGATAGGAAGACTCACATCAACTGATGAAATGCCCTTCCATGCCCAAGTTATGATAGAACCTTTCGAGAAATGGGCCCTTGATTTTGTGGGACCAATTTCACCCATGTCTCGTAATAAGAACTATATTTTGGTTTGTACAGATTATGTCACCAAGTGGGTAGAAGCAAAAGACTTATTTAGGGCTACTGAAAAATCTGTTGTTGAATTCATTTATGAATACATCTTTACCAACTTTGTTGTTCCTCGTGAAATTGTTACAGACCAGGGCACCCAATTCACTTCCAAGTTGATGAAGGAATTAACGAAGAAATATGGGATCAAGCATTGCAAGTCTTCTCCATATCACTCGCAAGCTAATGGTCAAGTAGAGTCCACAAACAAAGTTTTGCAAGATATCTTAACCAAGACTGTTCAATTACACCATAGGGATTGGGATGATAGACTTCCAGAGGCTTTGTGGGCATATCTTACCACCTGGAGAAACACTACTGGGCATACCCCTTATGAGCTAGTGTATGGAAAACAAGTACTTCTACCAATAGAATTCCAAGTAAGGAATTTCCGTATTGCCGCACATTTGGGATTAAACCTAGATGAGGCACATAAACAACGAGCCCTACAATTAAATGAGTTGGATGAGATTAGGCAAGATGCTATCCAACGAACAATGTTAGTTCAAAACCAGAGGAGCAAGTGGCATGACAAATTTATTAAGAAGAAACAATTCCAACCTGGTGATTGGGCTTTGTTGTTTGACTCCCGATTTAAAATTTTTAAAGGTAAACTTACCACTCGGTGGTTGGGTCCTTATGAGGTAGTTACCATGTATGATAATGGGGTTGTTAAGATCAAAACAATTGACGATGGACAAGTCTCTTTCGTAGTGAATGGACATCGACTCAAACTTTACCACAAAACCATTTCCACAGAAGATTTTCTACAGGTCATGTCAACTGACAAGGCATTGGCCTTAGTAGATGGGGAAGTTTCTTCTCCCTCCCCCCTTTCTTGAAATTTTTTCTGAATTTTGACTGTACATATGTAAATAATTTGAAGTGTGTTTTTGTTGATAAACAATTCTAGAGATTTCTACAGTTATTTATTTCACCACGAGTGGACAATTTCAAGGAGACAAAAACATAAGTATTTTCCCTTCAAAAAAGATATTGCTATATTGGAACTTTGTTGTCTGCTTAAGCATTAATTGAATAATGACTTACTGTAAATTAGCCATATTTTTGCAAGATTTCTATCTTCCTTTTTCTCAAGGCATATTTAATGGCAGTTGCTCTTAACCTCCACCACTAGAGGATATAAGGAAGTGACACCTTGACTATCAAACCTAGAGGTTACTCATACAATTTCCCCAAGAACCCTGAGTAGGTGAGTAAAGTATCTTTATTAAAGAGTAGCAAGAAGGTCTGATTAACGGTTAGCCATGGAAACATCACTATAACTTAAAAGAAGAAGAAGAAGAAAGTGAGTCGAGCCTAAAGATTCCTTTCTATTCTTTTCTAATGGTACCATCCACTACACACTAAAAATGCTTGATTATATCATATCTTTAGATAGGCTACATCCACTTAAGCCCCTTACATCAAACAATCTATAAGGAATACATAAAGAAGAGTCATCCTCTAACACAAATACCATCCCAATCTTAAATAAATTTTTCAGAGTTGTCTCCCCATATTCTTGCAAAAAACAATCTTTATATAAAAATCTTAAAATATGGTGGACCAGTCTCTGTTGTAAAAGGGTGTAAGAGGCTAACCTGCTGGGATATTGAACAGGTTTGTTGGCAGTGGGTACCGGCATGTGGTATGACTAGTTAAAATCGTTGGAGTACTGAACAAGCTTGTTGGAAGCGGGGCATTCTACCTAGCGAGGGTGATAATCTGACAAACAATAAATAAAATTCCTAAACCTTAAACTTGTCCTGATGTACGACATTACTTGTAGACAAAGCTGAAAAGACGTATGCATGGTTAAGAAAAGGTCAATGAACTCCATAAATATGCCATTGGGAACGAGATTTAAGACTATCCTAAGACTCTCTCTCTCCCACCTCTTCTTAACTATATGTAGGATGTTCTGTCCTACAGGTGGGGCCATATTTTAACCGTCTCGTCATACTAATGTGTGAAATTTATCTCTACACTTGGAAAGCTGTAAATCTTAGGCTATTGGGAGAATTGACTAGTTCCCTATATTTTTTATTGTGAGGTGTCACAATACTTAGGAGTGGGGGAGGGGTTTCCTGAGCTGAAAAATTATAAACACTGCCTATCTATATTATAATCCATGAGAAGAGGAAGTATAATCTTTGTAAAAATTATGTTATATTGTTTTCACGATATTCTAGGCTATTATATCAACAACTGTTTTTATTGAAATGCTAAATTATATACTGCTGACATCACTGTGTGTTATAAGCCTGCTGTACATTTTTAATGGAAGACCGCTTAACTTGTTCTTTGTATCAATTACAAATTTTTAAATGCTCACTAGAGATTTGTGTTACACATCTATGAACATAGGAACAAATTATTTAACAGAGGAACACATTTTTTTATAATGTTACAAGAACGATGACAAGGCAATTAACAGTGGATCATTCTATTCACACTTACTTGTCCATGCTCCTGTTTACCATGACTGTCAGGAATTTCCCAAGTTGAGTGCTATGGGTGAACGCCCATTATAATGGGGATAATTTTTGTTTGCACATGAGTACCATATGAAGTGCCATATGGAGTGCCATTTGGAAGACCTGATGGGGTGCCATTTGGACGACCAGATGAAGCGCCATATGAAGGATCAAATGAGCTATGCATATACTGTAAATGACCACGATTTCATGCAAAAAAAAGGATCGTTCGAATTGATACACCTGTTCACTGGCAAGTTGAGATGAATTGAATGGTATGTCATTAAATTCACATTGATAATTAAATTAAAAACTTTTAATGCATTTTTATGATCAAATGTCCAAATCGAAGACTTGGACATTGATCTAATTCACACATGATTGCAATTGCCTCCAAAGTACACCATTCGAAATTCAATTGCTACACAATCATAGTCACACATGGAAATCGTGTGTGATGAATTTGCTCATGAATTCAACCATTTTACACCTTAATTGCATTAAAAATCGGGTGTTTTGCCCCAATTGCCATTCCATTCATCCCATGATTGATGTGTCACGCTCACCCTCTGCCCAATTTCGTTCTTCTGCTCATCCTCCACATTGTAACCATGCCTAAACGCTATGAAACTTCCTCCTATGCCGAGCTTCTGTCCATTCCCGAATTTGCAGAGTGTAGAGAGATTTTCCTTCACGTAGGGTGGGGACCATTCTTGGCCTGTCTGCAGGGCCACAACGACGGAATCTCACTCCAATTCACTCTCGAGTTCGATGGGAGGCTGGCACATGTAGGGTCTCTGTCCTTCTTGGTCTCTGAGGAGTCAATTGACTCAATCACGTAATTTCCACGGGTTGGGGATCGATGGTTCAAACACCATCAATTGCCACAACCAAGCTACAACAGAGTATTCAAGCATGAATTTCAAAATGTTTCTAGAGCTAAAGGGTACTCCAAAGAATGGATCAAGGATGAATTGATTAATCCCTTGATCGTCATAACCAGGCTTATCACTTGTGAAGGTAGGTACCCTGTCTTCAAAGCTTTCCATTTTCGTCTGTTAGATGATTTCCAATTTAATAAGCCTCTGAATTTTCCTTTCTACTTCTTGAAAAGTATTGAGAAAATGTCTTCCCAGGTGCGTAAAAATGTGGCCAATCCTCATAACAATCTATTCCACCACGACCTCATCAAATTGCTTGTCATAACTGAGTTGACATAATAGGGCAAGACATGGGATGAATTCCTCTATCAATTCTCAAACCCCTATCTCACAGTCAAGACCAACAAGAGATCAATTGATTTAGGGATTGTTACTCCATCTAAGCCTCATTCTCCAAAGACTCAAAACCCTCCAACTCAAACTATCTCTCTGTCTGAACAAAAGGCCAAGAAAATTGTTGATTCCCCTGCAGCCTCATTGGGCAAGAAAACCAAAAAGCCTGCTGATAATTCTCCATTGCCCTCAATACCTATTGACCCTCAACCTAAGAAGTTACAAGATGCATTTCAACAATATTTTCCTTCAGTCCCTACGAATAAAAGAGGAGCCATTCGGTTCAAAGGGGAATCTTTTCGAAGAAGTACCCGAAGTGCAAGTGGAAAGCCTAATGTAAAACCTCCAAGCACTTCAGATCCTATCCAAGTGTATTTTGATCATGAAATCCCCCATAAAAGACTCAGAGAAGTTTCTGCAGAAGAGTTTGAGCCTGATAAAGAAGTAAAATCTGAACCTATTCCCTCTCACAAGAACTTTGTTACTCCTACCTCCCAGATGCCTACATCAACTTCCAAATTTGATATACCTTCTACATCCATCAAGGGATCCAAGCCCTCTTCTTTTAAACCATCTGATCATACCCCAATTATTGAGAAATTACAACAAGAAAATGCTCAATTGCTTCAATAGTTGGAAGAGCGAAAAACTATGGATAGGCATCTACATCATGATAATGCAGTATTGAAAGCAAAAGTGAATTCTCTCCAACGATTGGTTGATCAAATGACCACCACCAATCGCAGCCTCCAGACCCAATTGAAACATCGTAAAAGGCCCAAGACAAAATCTCTAGGACAAGAGGGAGAAGCTTCTAAAGCCAATCCACCTTGTTGGGCCCGAGATATGATCACTTTTATGACGGCTATTATACACTTTTGCCGCATGTACATATGTGTTTTTCATATTTTAAAGGAGCTTTTTGAAGAATTTCATGATAAAATGGTATGATCGGCACAATGTACGTATAATTCATGTTTAATGATTGTATCAAATATAATTCATCATGTTTTATGATTTCCAAGAGCTAATTCACGTTTTTCTGGTGTTACAGGGAAAAAACAGACTACGTTTCTAGTTCCAGCACTCCTTCCAGTACTCGTTCCGACACTTGATCCGACACTTCGTTCAACACCTCTTTCTACACAAAAATGTAGGGTGACTTGGTGGTTATGGTATTGGCGGCCAGTGATGGGAAAATCGGGCACGTGGGTTTTGTTCATAATTGTCCCCTCCAGCTATTGAGCTCCAGACAACTCAGTTTTAGTTGTTCAAAGAGGGGAATTATTGGCTCGCTCTGTTTCGGCAGTTAGGGCACCATTAATGAAATTTACCAATTTTAGAAGTGGTTCGAACCTCCCGTGGTCGACCACTTGGCATGTAAACATTATAAATATCACTAGGATGATTAGAAGATTGTTAACCAAGTAGAAGAGCCAATGTATTAGAGACAAATTCATTTTTTCTCTGTTTTGAGTTTTTACATTGTCAGATTATGCCAGAATTGCGTTTTTGGGTTTTTATGGTGAATTCGACCTGTTGAGTTCGTGGTGTGCTTTTAGAGAGTGACCACGACTTGCTGGGGGGGCCACCAACAGTCTGGTAACTCTGTGTGTGTTGTTCATGCATTTTATAATTTATTTGTCTCTTTATTTCCTGTACATGCATTATCAGTTTATTAATTAGTTTGTTGTTGTAGTTTAAATTGTTTTGATTCCCTTTTGCAGGTTAGAATGATGGAGTGTGTTAGAATGCATTAATCTCGTAGATTAGGAACGGATTTGCAAATCCCTAGACTAACCCCATGTGTAATTAGATAGTAGATTGTGCTTTTATTTATGATTTTAGAATCCAATTTAAAACAGAGTTTTAATTAGAATAAAACAAAGTTTTTAATTGAGCTTTCTTTGACAAGGATTTGATGGATAGATAGAGTCAATTTTAGTTTTTAATCATAGCTTGCTTATCTCATTTTTATATAGATCTTGTTCAATTAGTTGTTGATTAACATAGTTTTTAGTTTACTTTTTAAATGTCATGCTTTAATTTATGTTTTTAGTCATTTCTTTATTGCAGTTTGAATTGTTAGAGTAGATATAGCATAGTTTTCATTTGATGTATTTTCCTTCCTAGAATTAGATTGCAATTGTATTTTTTTAGATTAATAGCTCGAGTTTAAGTATGAATTTTTCTTATGTAGTGTAGAAGTATAATGATGATCTCGTTATGTTGTTGATGGTTAATATATGAACATGCAGGGTATTTAACATTCAGACAACCACCAGCATTACATTTGAGTGTTTCATAGACTAAAGATAGTTTCTTGCTTTGTAGATTAGAAGAGATAGTTACTTGTTTTCATAGATTAGAATGAGGTTTTATTTGCTGTTGTAGGGTAGATAGACTTTACTTTGATAGATTAGATAGTAGTTTGCTTGTCATAGATTAAGAATTAGTGGTAGCCTTTCTTGCTTTCAATAGAATAGATTTCCTTTCATGCATTGCATTGAGCATTTAGATTTCCTTTCACGCATTATAAATAGTTTTGCATTAGGCATTTAGTCCACTTGCCTCTTAGGCTAGATAGTTGTTCAATGAGAAGTTTTAATTTGATTGCTTGCGGTATTTAGTTGTTTTTGCTTACTTGTCTTTTGCTTTAGTAGGTTAGTTAGGTGCCTTTACTTACTTGTCTTTTGCTTTAGTAGGTTAGTTAGGTGTCTTTGCTTGCTTATCTATTTTCTTTAATAGGTTAGATAGGTGTCTTTGCTTGCTTGTTTATTTACTTTCATAGGGTAGTTGCTCGTTGAATATAGGTTGGCAAGTTAAAATAGTTTGCTTTTGTCATTTTCTTATTATGCTTAAATAGTTGCTTATTGCTTACTGTTGAATTAGTTTGCTTTACATAGGGTTTTACTTGCTTTCTTAGGAACTATCCATCGATCCTTGGCCCAAAAGTACTTAGGTTACCTAGTTTCAAGTTGCTTAGTCGGGTTTGCTAATTAGATAGGTTTCCTTGAGTAGATTAGCCTTAGATAGCTGCTTTCATTAGTTAGACTATACTCCTACTAGCCCTTCTACCTTTGGCATATATTTTTCTACAACTCTAAGTTTACTTACCCCGCGTTGACAATTTAATTGAGGGTTTTTAGTGCATATATAACACCCATCATTTTTGGTGCCATTGCCAGGGAGTTGTCTAAAGGTAAGAAGTAGTTAGGAAATAAATCATCCTTAGACCTTAGCATTAGCTTGGTGGCGGGGGAACTTTAAGACGAGAGGTAAGAACCTGCGCATCTGCTATAACAGGTTCCCCCAAACCCAATGGTAGTTTTTGTTTTTGTTTTTGTTTTCTTTCATGAATAGACCTAGAAACCAAATGGTAGATTTTTCTTTTGTTTTTGCTTTCTTTCATGAATAGGCCTAGAGACCCACAAGGTAGATACATTAAATCTAAAGAAAACCTTTCAGACAAGGTTCCTTTCGATCTCTTTGGGGGAAGAACCATTCCACTCATAAGCTCTGCAGACCAATACCGAAAAACAAGAGCTAGCTCAACCCAAAGAGCTAAAGCAGTCTCTAAAAGAGACTAAAACATGGAGCACTATAGAACAAAAAATTGAAGCACCAGTAGTATTGGGACAGGAGGCAAGACCACTTGAGCCTTCCACAGAACCAAACAATACAACCTTTGGTTTTACACCACCATCAGGAGATCCTAACTTTTTGGACATCATCTTTTTGTGAACCAAGTTTTATCAAATGGCAAGATGAACTCAGAAGCAACCATTAGCTTGAGGGAACTTTCTCAAATCCTAGCAATAGCCGGGATTTCTTCTTTTCAAGAAGAACATATTTTGGCAGCAGCCAAGAACTTGTCTACCTCTCCGGAAATATTAGAAGAGTCAAGGTCCTATGAGCTACAAAATGATTTTCCTTGCCAAAATGCGAAGGAAGCTAAAAAATTATGGACTACATCCAATGGAGAGCAATCATTAAGACCTAAGATTGAAGAGTTCTCAACATCCATCTCAACAGATCCTTTATATACTTCAGAAATCAATCATCGAGAAGAATAGGATCTGCATAGCATGATGAAGGAGAACATAGAAATTACTGTTGATGAACATCAAGATTACATTGAAATTTGGTTTCAAGAGGTCATTAGGCCACAATATTATTCTCTTCTTCAACACCTTCTGATGCCAAAACAAGTAGGTTGGTTGGTTCTTCATATCCAAGTAATCACTGCGGTAACTTTTTCATATATGGATATGAGTATGTTTCTTATCTTGCTCCGCACATGGTTACATTGGAAGAGTTCTTACACTTGAATAAAGATTTTCCCTTTCTTTTTAGGTAGGGTAGGATAGTAAATAAAAGATGCATTTTGTTAGTTTAGCGTAGAAGTCTAATGCAACCTCATTTTACATTTTCTTTTAATAAAACAACTATGAGATACATGTTCTTATGACTTGATCTCATTAATCTCATTAGTTTATTATATTTTAGAGTGTGAATTTTGCAAACAGTTTTAGAGATCTCTATAGGTATTTATCTCACCAGGAGTAGACAATTCAAGGAAATATAAAAGAATGATTTTTATTCAAAACATTGTTACACTTGAACCCTGTTGTCTGCTAAGCATCAAATGAATAATGAGTTTTTGTAATTAGCCATGTTTTTGCAAAGACTTTCATCTTCTTGTTCTTAAGGCATTCCAAAGCAGTTGCTCTT
>SNQJ01S0171991.1:0-20471 GCA_010110895.2 Picea sitchensis
TAAAGCCTTGTATTCTAGAAATGTTTTCCTTTTCTCTTTTCCAAAGGAAAAAAATTTAGACATCAATTCTTAATTTGGACCATGTACTTCTAGATCAAAAACAAAAATAGGAAAATATTTTGGTTTCTTATTTACAATTGAAAAAATATGTTCCATTACTTTATGTAGACCAAACAATCTGTTTCCAAAATCTTCGAGCTTTTATTTTTATTCTATCAATTGTTGAGTAGTATGTTGAAGTAATTATATTTTACCATCAAAAGCAGAGACTTGTTCTTTCAAGTTTTCATTCATTTCTTTCAAACTTAAAATATATCTGGCTATGTCATCAAGATTCCTAGCCAAGATGGACTATTGTAGATTGTTATGGTTTCACATTTTTTATTTAGAATAAATTATCTCTTCTTCCTTCCTGGATTTCATAAATGTGAAGTCTACAAACTTATTAACTTATGTTACTTGTTTGAAAGATTGTATTAGAATATTTATTCTTTCAAACATTATAGAAGAACTAGATCCTTATCTAGGAAGTCTCATAGCCTTCATATGAAAAATAGGAAATCATACTCATCTTTATTTTTTATTTTTTTCTTTATTGAGCCATAGTATTTACAATCCATGTGACTCCAATTATCACACAAAACTCTATTAGGATTCACTGCTACTGTATCTGTCTATGAATTATGTACATTGGAGCTTGGCTCAATTATATGCATTGAATTGGAATTTTGCAATCTCATCACATTACCATTAGAGTTATGTGAGAGTAGTGAGGTCCATTTACAACCCAATATGATAGAGATGTCACATAATTAACGCTTACATCATCATATATCTGATTTTTTTTAAAGTACAATACTATAATAATTAATAATAATAATGATAACACATGTTAGTCAAATAAAAATATAAACAAAAATAAAAATATTTATATATTTACAGTTTAATATGATAGAGATGTTGTCTCATGGGTCACGCTTATATATATATATACACGAAAGATATACATTTGATATGAACGGCTAATATAAAACTACTAGAGAGAGAGAGAGAGAGAGATCGTATTTACACATAAATGCAATTACTTTTTTTTTCTTTTTTTTCCCCGAAGGTGGAAAAACATATCATAACTCAATTGCTTAGCGATAGTGAGGACGACCATCATTGACTGAGATTCGTAAATGCGAGCTAACTCAAAATAAATAGTCAAATTGATCAAAGTCTCCATCATACAAATCAAGCCTAGTGGGATATTGTGAGGAAATACTACTTCATATTATATATGTAATTGTGTGATCCAATATGCATATAGAAAATTAAATCAAATATACCAAAATGTAGTTTTAGGAATTTGACAGAATCACAGGTTGCTTCTACATGATCAAATGAAAAATTGAAGAAGGTATATTGATTGAGAAGAGTGGGGACTATCTAATTCCTTTCAACCGAAGGAACCCAAATTGAATACCTTCCTCATTGATCAATGAGTCATTCTAATAATGTGATCTCCTCAATAGGGGAATCATTCTCATACTTTCCTCCTAGATCAAGGATTTGTTATCAAACCTTATCAATTGGGGAGTCTAAATACAGACTTACCCAATTTGGTCGAAAAGATTTATGGGATATAACCTTTCTTTTCAAGTGCCAAATATTATTATTTCCCCTAAAAGACTAGTAAGAATCAATCAACAAAAAATAGAGTTATGGATAAAATAAGATGTCGTCCTCCTTACCTTATCCATGCATGACATAGGGCATAGTGTAGTACTAAACTAAGCATAAGGTATTGTTGAACTGGGAATAAAATAGGGTTATACTTAACAAGGTGGGAGTGGGATTAATGATAGTTGTCAAGTGGTGGGCCTCTCCTCATTTAGTAACTAACCCACCTCCACTGATAAACATTCACTTTTCTCACGTGCGAAACTGAGTGGTATTTCCTTAGCTATAACCATACCATAGCTAAAGGAAGGCGTAACCTGATACCAATAGATGATATTTTTCTCCAGATGACATGGATGGATTTTTTAGAATGAAAAGGAAGGCATACTCATAAGATGATGTTTCTCTCAGATGATCTCTCACATGGGATTGATTTATTAGGGATTGTCGAGGAAGTTGAAACCCAAAACACTAATGTGATTGATTGGGATGAGTAGATCCCCCTTGAATGATATTTCCTTTTGGATGAGATTGATTTCTTTTGTCATGGAATGCAAATCCCCTCACTAGTAATTATAAGGAAGACATCACCTTACCATTAACTGGACTAATGACCTTATCATTAACTGAACTAGTGAGATCGATTAATTGGACTAACTGGTATAGGAAGCAAGGATGGCTCTGCTCCAATCCAAGAGGGATTCTTGGTAGGATCAATATCCTCAACAAACATCCCCACATCGAACCCTCTCTATTCTCTAAGTTTCTCTCCTCTAACCTTGAACCCTCCTTTAATAGCTAGAGTAATTAGACTAAAAGGACAAAAACTCTAGCTATGAATCCTTATTGTTGGGGTTCTCATTCTTGTCCATATAAAATGATTTTTTGGATCAAGAAAGGTGTATAAAATGATTTTTTGGATCAAGAAAGGTGTTGTCGCACCTCACCATTGAGTAGCATCTATAAGGTATTTATTCAACCCCCACGAGCCACATCTTAGTGGTGGCTTGGTTGTATTGATTGATTGTTTGAAAGGCCAATTCATCGTATGTAACCCTTCATAGATAAAAGAGTAAATGAACTGAAAGGACCATGAATCATACTAGAAGGTATGTCGACTTTAAGGGCAGGAAGGTAATATCATTGTTCTCCTGCCTATCTTATTTTCAACCAACCTATCTAAGTTAGTGTCTTGGTTGGGACATTCTTTTCCTCGTAGTCCTATAAGTATTCTCTTATCATATTCCTTGACAAAGGAATGTAAGTATTTACACTTGGTTAGTGTAGGTGTTGGTATGACTTGGTTAGTGTAGGAAAGCGAAGGTCAATTGTTAATCAAGGAAAATAAAGCACTGGGGCCAACCCATTGGTGGTCTATAAAGAGGCATATTTACACTCTTTCATATGCCCATATGGGTCTTGGGTTGTTAGCATGTTTCATTGTTCTAAAATTGGTTGTTGTCATTGATGTCAACCCTAGTCATGGTTTCCAATCTACAAGATTGATGAAGGTATTTGGACATGAAGGTTAGTGTAGGTGTTGGTATGACTTGGTTAGTGTAGGAAAGCGAAGGTCAATTGTTAATCAAGGAAAAATGTGCCACCTGAAATAACCCATTGGTGGTCTATAAAGAGGCATATTTACACTCTTTCATATGCCTATGGGTCTTGGGTTGTTAACATGTTTCATTGTTGAAGATTGTTGTTGTCATTGATGTCAACCTAGTCATGGTTTTGACTGCAAGATTGATGAAGGTATTTGACATGAAGGAAAATGTACATGCAGCTACAAATAATCTATGGGATGGATAGGTATACATCATGTTGTTTCCTGTTGTATGTGGTATCGCCACATGATCCTCATGGTTGAGGAGAATGAAGTGGTCAAGTTGGCTCTAATGTTAAAAGGAAGGGACAAAATAGAAAATAAACATCATTATACATCTATTTGATACAAGTCAAATTTTAGAGGGAATAAGAAGTAAAAGAAGGCCGATTTCAAGGGAGGATGAAGTCTTTGGTGATGTGTTCTAAGGTATGTTATTTCTTTCGTGTCATCTTTACCATTTTTACCGTAGAACTTTTTTTCAGAACACCCGATGGTGGAACAAGTATGGTATTGAGAATACATATCAAGGTACCTCGTAAAAATTTCATCTCTTGATTCGGCCATACCATGGAGATACACCCCCATGGAAGATAGGGTTTGGTAACAAGTCCCCAAGATAGTCAAACAAAGGGTTCTAGGTCAAACAAATATAAATTTTTCATATTTAATCCAAATGCAAGTGATCCACTTCCATTGGAAAGAGTATGGACCTTAGTTTCATGTGCTAATTTCATAACGATGTTAAATATTGAGTGTGGGCATGCTGTACAAGTTAGGCCCTCCTAATAGACCGTAATTCAACAAAGCATACCATCTCTTCTATAACCCCTTTGTGGAGGACTGAAGGAGTGAAAATTGGAGGAGCTCCAGAGAATACATTGAGTAACACCATCTACTAATCGAAATTCAAGAATCAAAGAATCGCATGATCCCACAGTCCCCAGCCACCAACGTCCCACGCACGATCACATTTATGACGATTCCAACGTGCCTACTATCTCCCCATACATTCCGGGGAGGAAGGAGCAAGGATGGAGAGTTCAAATCCCTTGATACTGGAGGATTGCATCTTCCTCTTAGAGGTTTATCACCTCCCTTTACATTCGGAAGTCGTGACACCCTAAAGTCATCACTTCCCTTAAACAATAACCATTGATTATTTCATACATTGTGCATGGTGCATTGTGGTGTAATATGCAACTCATACCATTGTTCATTTCTCATTTGACATAGTTGAATGGTTTAAGTAAAAATTAAAAAAAAAAAAGGTTTTAAATTGTATTTGATAATTATTCACCCCTTCGCGATTACCAATTGGTAATGCAGCAAGTTGCCTCTGCACGCTTTAAATCAATCGGAAGAAAACTCGGCGTAGATGGTTGACCATGAGCACATTCCAAATGGGATTCAAAAATTTGATGGAAGAAATTATGCATACCGGAGTGATAGAGTGAAACCACCCAACCTGGCTTGGGAGTAGACATTTGGTACTCACAAATGGCTATGTAATCCCAAATAATGCTCCAACCGATCCAAATGAGAAGAAGCTTATACCACAAAGAAGATCACTTAATACCAAGTATCAAAATTTCTTTCCTTTGACATTGCTAATTTGTGGAAATATCAACAATTGTAGAATTAATGAAAGGAATAACTATGCAAGCTACATGAATGGTGAAAATAGATATGGAAATGTTCAGACATGTAAACATAAATTATAATCCATTTGACCCATTAATGGATGAAAATATTGTATGTTACAAGCACAATAATCCCATCACAAAGCACACATTGCAGTAGGAGATGAAGGAAGATAACTGTGATGTCAAATGTCCGTGATACCAACTACAACATGGAAAAGGGAAAGAAATTCCACAAATGAAAAATTGCCTAATAGTACTATCGCTAAAAGAATGCAAAGTGAAGAAGATGAATGGTTCATAAACAGTGGGTGCTCATCTCATATGACCGAGATCAAGGCAAATTTGTTAGTTTGAAGAAAGAGGTGGAATGTTGCATTTGGAGATGACTCATCTACCAAAATACTGGAAAAGGGAAATGTAAAGCTTGGAAGTGAAAATGTAAAAGCTGAAAATGTCCTATTGGTTGAAGATCTAAAGTATAATCTCCTTATGTCAGTAAAATATGTGATCAAGGATACACTCTACGCTTGACTCAAAATGTAAACCGTGAGAAAATATTTGGAAGATTGGTTGCAAATGCAACAAGAAAACCGAACAACATACACATCCTGTACTTACGAAGAAGAGAGAGAAGACATACACAAAATGATTCCAGGGAAGAAAAGTCCCAAAGACCAAAAAATAAGGATGAAGTATTATTGATGCTACATGTCTGGGGGGAGCGTTCTAAGAAGAAGGTTAGATTTGCCATTAAATCTGGGGAGTACTCTAACCTTTCAAGCATTGATGTCACTGCTGGGGAGAGAAATTGGGATCATGATGATAGGGGGAGTACGAGTGTTTCCATCAATGACAAAGGGGGGAGATTGTTGAAGATTGGTTGTTGTCATTGATGTCAACCTCTAGTCATGGGTTTTGGAACCTAAGATTGATGAAGGTATTTGGACATGAAGGAAAATGCATTGATGTAGATACAACATCCATGGATGGATAGTATACATCATGTTGTTTCCAATGGTATGGCACGTCACATGGATCCTCGGTTGAAGAGAAATGAATTTTGAAGATGACAAAGTGAATCTAAGAAGGAAGTACATGTAGGCCCTAAAGATAATTAAAGAAAAGAATTACAAAAATAAGCAGTGTCAATGGCCATAATGTTAAAAGTTGGAAGTGACATAAATGGTATAAATAAAACATCATTATAAATTCATTCTATACAAGCTCCACCCTCAGAGGGAATAAGAAGTAAAAGAAGGCCGGATTTTAAGGGAGGATGTAAAGTCTTTGGTAATGTAATTCTGTTGCATGTTATTTTCAGGTCATCTCACCATTTTGCTATAACTTTTCTAGAATGTGACTAGATGGTGAAATCGCCATGGTATTTATAATACATATCAAGGTACCCTGGTAAAAAATTTCATCCCTGATCTGGCCATACCATGGGAGACACCCCATGGAAGAGTTAGGGCTCAGACCAGCCTCAAGCCAGTCAACAAACGTGTGTCCGCATACCACAACCTCTTTCTCATTGAACCAAACGCGTAATCCAACTCCACTGAGTCAGCAAAATTTGAACCTTAGCTCTGCAGTTCTCTAACTGGATGCCAAAATACTGAGGGCATGTCAAAAATAAGCCGGGTCCTCCAACGCACCGTAACTGAACAAAGTCCACCATTCTTCATAACCCCTTGGGGTATGATCCAAAGAGGAAAATTGGAGGAGTTTCCAGATGTATTACTGAGTGTAATGACATCCATAGTCATAGCACCAAGAACTGAAGAATCCGCAAGAAATTGAAGCAGTCTCAGAAAACATTATCAAAGTTCTATGTGATGGTTGGTTTATGGTAATGATTTAATGTAAAGTTTTATTATCTCCTCATATATTCTTGGGTGGAAGGAAGGGGCAAGGATGGAGAGTTCAAATCTCTTGATATTGAGGATTGTACTCCTCCTGAGGTTTATCCCTCCCTACATTTGGAAGTTGTATACCTTTGGAAGTCATTACTCCTTTGAACACAACCATTGATTATTTCACATATTGTGCATGGTGTATTGTGGTGTATTGGTGTAACTCTATACCATTTTCATTTCTCATTGATATAGTTGAATGGTTTAAGCATAAGTTGAATAAGGTTTTAAATTGTACCTCTGATACTGATCACCCTCCTAGAGTATCAACATCCTTGTGTCTCAGGAAGACAAGATCTAGCTAATTCCGACATAGTTTTAGGTCTTAATTAAGATTAATCAAGGCGCTTCAACCTAGATAATATCCACAAGAAAGTCACTGTCCCTTGTGGTCATCGCTAAGGCTACCTCTAGTGGGGTCATCTTCTTTATAATAGCAACTAGCCTTGGTCCCATGGGCGAGACCACATACTACCCCTAGGTGCAGTTTAATCGCTTGCCTAAGAGTTACATAAATGCAAATAATATAAATACAATATTTACATAGAAATCTCATTACAACACAAATATAAATATATTAACAATAATAAAATGTATTTTACATGTTTATATCTACATAAGTTATGAGTTATGAGTTCTACGAAGTTTAGTTATCAATTTTAAATGATCATATTTTTAAATGTCGGCCTTTAAAGGAGCCAAAGCAGAAGATTTTACAATTAAATATCCCAATGGAAGGCCAACTAAACAAGAAGATATTGTGGGGGGATTTGTCTCCCACTAAGTAAAGGTTTTTAAATCTCAAGGCCTTATTGACGAATGTAGGGTGGCCATGTAGACTTGTCTTTATGTGGTTCCCCGTAGACTCCTTGAATCCCAAACAAATGTTTGAGAAATTGTTGAGCTTGCATGTTGTCAAGTATAATTCACCTAAATTAGATGGCCTTTTTTGCGAGTTTTATAAGGCAGCCCAAGATTTTAATCCATCAAACCTTCTCAATAAAATTAAGATTCAGCTTAGAAACACCATTTAGGTTAGTATATAAACAGTATCATCTAATCCATCCCAAATGTGGGACCCTGAACTTACTCCCAATTGGTCACTAATTACCCTTATTGATGTCTTGTACAAGATTCTAGCCAAGGCTCCAACAATGTATAGCATGTATGTTTTGCATAATATTATCCATATAAAACAAGAACATTTTCATATATGTGATTTACTCTAGAAAATATAATATTTGTATAAGGAATGGAGTGGGCCAGATGCTTGGGCCTTGAGACCCTCTTTATCAAATTTGAATTTGAAATAACTTACAAGATGGTTGAATTGCCATTGTCAAGGCCCTCACATTTGCCCCTCATTCCTTGGCATGGTGAAACTTCATTTCTCAAAGGAAACATGTATTTCCATCAACATATGTGACTATGAAGAAGTAGGGATCTTTTGATCCATCTGGAAAGGTTATCCATTATCCCTTTCACTTTATGCAATGGAAGAAAATGCATTCGGCTATTTGGTTATTTCTCGGGCCTTTCTTTCCTTGTGAATGCTTACTTACTAAGTAACCTTTCAATTGTCATATATTTATGATAAACATTGCTACTTAAAATAAATTCAACTAAGTATTGAGAGTTAGTGATGGAATGTTAGAAAATGAAATTGTCATAAATAAATCGATTATCATGCAAATTACATTGTTGGTCAAAATATGTGCTATCGATTTATTGGAAGCGCGGAGTTACGAATTGAGGGAGGATCAGTGGTATGAATAATCTGCATGAGGGTACAAATTAGACTAAGTATTGGTTGTGCAGGGGATATGCATGTGCAAACATGCGGGAGATATATTAGTACGGACGATATGTCTGTCAAAGATATATCTATGTGGAAGATATACATGTTTAAAAATATATTTTTTAGTTAATCATATGCATAAAAACATTTTGTTCACTTTATATATTTATTTTTTAATATATGTCTATACATAAATGCATTGATATATCTAAAAATTTAAAAGACTTTGGTGTTAATGTTTGTTGATTATCAATTTTTACAGGTTGTTAGGTCCAAATTCAATGTGAGCATCAAGGTTATATTACATTTTCCTTTAGTTATATTAAGATTCACTATTTATCTCTTGTACCAAGAACTCTACCCACTTTATTTCCCACAATTCTAACGTGCATATACTTTGCATTGGTTCCTACCCATCTTAACCTCCAAACACTTTACATTTCACTTCACTTATTTACTATGTTTTATTCCACATTGAACACTTTACCTTTTTGCTTATTTTTACAAAGTTTTATGCAAAATGTTTTCACTGCAAACACTTTACATTGCTTCCCACATATGCTAACCTCAACATCAAGGTTATCTTAACTTTTCATTTAGTTATATTGAGTTTCATTATTTATCCCTTGTGCCGAGAACTCTACCAACTTTGCTTTCCACAATTCTAACATGTGGATACTTTGCATTGATTCCCGCTAATACTAACCTCCAAACACTTTACCTTGATTATTGCATATGCTAAGCTCCCCATTGAACACTTCACTTATTTACATTACTTTTGCATATGCTAACCTCTGCATTGAACACTTCACTTATTTATTAAGTTTTATTCCACATTGAACTCTTACATTTTTTCTCATTTTTTGCAAAGTTTTATCCAAATTGTTTTCACTCCAAAGGTGATCCATGTGGATATTGGTGGCCACCCACCTTTTCCAACTGGCTCAAAACAGTTTTCTGACAATTTTGGCAATTTACTATTTTTAGTAGTTTTTAACTTCCGAGGCCATTTTGAGGGCCTAAATGAAGGTTTTTCGGGATAGAGCTTCTCAATGATAGCTGAAGGCTCTGATTGATCCCACAAAATGAATCTCCTTGACGATACTTTTCCAATGAGCTAGTGTGCGCCCCAAATGGAGATCGTATGCCAAAGTTATGCCCTTGGGAAGTTGATACACCAAACTACCCAAAACAGGGTCCACAAAAATGTTGGTTTTTCATCTTTCGGGCTTAGGGTTTTGGATTTCATTTATTATAAAAAGGTCTTTCAAGCCTCATTGTAAAATTATCTTCTTGTGAATGCGAGTAGTCGTCACATCTCTTCTCAAAGATAAGCGGCAACCATTCTAGCGAGTCTTTCACTCTGTATTTTTACAGTGTTTGTACATTTTCGCTCATTTATAGAAAATTGTGTATTACTGTATCTATGTGTTTATGGTTGCATCTCTGATACATTTCTATTATATTATTATATATCTGAGATATCTCTGTACATTTCTTTATTATATCTCCGCTCTCATTTTGTGCCGAAAATAATCTGGATCAGTGGTATCAGAGCAGGTTGCTCTTGATCATTTTTCAATGCATGTCCCCGACGAGGTCCAAGTAGTTGAGAACTCAACCCATTCAGCTTCCCGCAATTCTAACGTGAAAATACTTTGCAATGGTTCCTACCCACCCTAACTTCCAAACAATTGATGTTGTTTCCCGCATATGCTAACTTCCCCATTTAACACTTGTTACACACATAAGTGCCACACTATCAAATTTCGCACTTAAGTGTCGCAAATATTATAAACCTAAGTGTCGCACACCAAATGTCAAACTTAAGTGTCGCACTTTACCAAGTATCGCACTTAAGTGTTGCAACTTCATCACCATGAATAAATGTTTGCCATGACCCCTAGACAAGTTGGAAGGGAAACCTATCAGTTGGAGGTCGAAATACTACATTTTTTCTTGAGATTTTGGCCTTTTTTGTATTATAAAAGTAGGTGTGCTCGTTTAAGCATAAACAATATAGAAATATTTTCACCCAACCATAAGGTCGAAGCCACCCCCAAGCACCTTAACCTTGATAGAGAATAATTTTGGAAGCAAACCCTAGACCTAATAGCCAATCAATGTAGTGTACCTCTCTCCAGAGCTAGCGTACAAGGAAGAAAGTCCAAACCATACCAAAGAGAAAGTCCAAGACTAAAACCAAAAATACAAGTTGTAGTAGCTGCAGTTGCAGCTACTCTCCGGACTTGTGCACTTACTAAATTTCTGTAGTGTGCACTAGATTTTTGCAGTTGCGAGTTGTGTGTGTACAAATGAGCTCTGGAATCCTGTATTTATACTGCTCTTTCTTAGTTGTTTGGGCTGACTTCTCTTTCTGGAGGCTAAAGACTCAATATTAAATTATTTTCTTTAGCTGACTTGTCTTCTAGGGTTATATCCAATGCTTTAGGTTTTCTTCTTGCTTCCCGGAATATTCTATTCTTGTCAAGGTTACACGTGGAGGTTAATACCTCCTGCAGTTACCATAATATCAACTCTCCCTCTTTGCTAGGGAGGTATTGAAGGAAATGGTGTTGAGCACAAACATACCATTCAACTGGTAGCTTCATCATTGCCACTCAGACTATCTCATGATTAAATAATGAGCACCATCATCACTATCAGTATCATCTGACATCATCAAATGCATCATCTCTTTAATCCATACTCCATCTTAGTAATGATGTTTAATAATTCACTCACTCCACAGAGTGATACAAGAACTATTATTCTAATCTGGACATATGTCCTAGAAGAATAATTGTTCCAACAGATGTTGGAAGACACACCATGGGTTACAAGGACTATTCTTCTAATCCGAACATATGTCCTAGAAGAATAATTGTCCTGATCCATACACTGACTATCCATCTAACTGGTAATCATTTTCAAAACCACTGATAGTCTTCATGGAAATCATCACAATGTCATTCAATAGAACACAATTATGTCTATCCATAGTAGTACACAACTACTATCCAGTGGTACAAAACCACACCAAGTAGCACACGACTACTTGATAAGTGAAACATAGTCACAAACAGTGGAACACATCCAACAAAATGGCATACAACTATTTTCCAGAGACATACAGTCTCCACAATGATCATATCATCCGATATCAACCTGTATAAGAATATCATGATACAAACTAAGTCATCTAGGCCATTCTTCCACTCACATATGTGATATCTAGAAGAGCATCTGCTCGTAGAAGGTAAAACATCAGCCATGGGCTATCTTGAATATTCTTCTTAAGCATAGAAGAATAATTGTCACTGATTTCTGAGCCTGGACCATTCACCTAACTGGGTCATTCCTCTGGCACTAATCATAGTGAAACCTAGAGAAAATGAGTCTACCCTAGGGAATGTTTGTCCCTAATTGATAAACATGGACCATTTAACTAACTAGGCCATTCTTTCGGCACTAATCATAGTGCAACCTGGAGAGAATGAGTTAGCCCTATGGAATGATTGTCTTGACCATTTCTTGAGGAAATGCTTGTCCTACACCAACCTCCAAAATGGACCATTCTTCGAAACTGCTCACAATTTTGAACTTCGAAAGAGTGACTTCCCGGCGAGGCGGACCATTCTACTTGACCACTACTCAGAGTGGCTACCAAGAAGAATTATTGTCCTAGACCATTCCCCCACACTGGCCACAAGGGGAATCATTGTATATGGTACATCAACAATCTATCGAACCATTTTTATTACGAAAATGATTGTCTGATCTGGACCATTTTCTGAACTGGAAAATTCTTGTCTGTCAAAAATATCAAACTGCTTTCTGAACTGAAAAGGAACTGCTCATCCTAGACCATTTTTCGAACTGAAAAATGATTTTCCATAAATCAATAACACATCAGTTCTCCCTCCCAACTTGGGGATAATCTCTTCATTTTTCAATAAGGAAGTCGTCTCCATGATCCCCATCTTGTTTCTTAAGTACTCAAACTTTTCATCTTGGACAGAGGCTTTACCAAAATATTTGTTATCTGCTCATTTGTGGAAATATATTGGAGAACCACTTCTCTTTTCTGGACTTCATCACAGAGAATATAATGCTTGATCTCAATGTACTTCGGTCTGTCATGGAACATTGGTTTTCTATGAAGGCTTCATATCGCTCTCATCATTACAATATATCATGGTTGAGTTCAGCACTTTTGTTTCCTGCTAGCTCATGACATTGTGGCAAATCTCAAACTGAAACATATCCAAGTATCACTAATTTTGTCATCATGAGAGTTTTCCATGGATTATCAATCCATCATCTCAGACTTCTGAGTAACTATTTTGATACGTTATCCCTGTTATAGAAATTTTTCAACATGCTTCTGTTGTATATGAGATACTCTACATCAGGTTTTTTGAATCCATACAAGGTCTTCTTATATCTGCATACATGGGTCTCTTTCTGGTCTAAGATTCTTTCTCACTTGCTTTATTTGGGAAGAACGGTCTTTTACATGTAAATTCCAATCCATGGATACTAATGAATTGTCGTTATAGTTTTTCTCCCTCCTTCTGGAAGAACCTCTAAAGCTCGCAATGCTTCCATTCACAAGTCTTTTTCACATTTTCTTACATACATTGTTCTTTAGCATAACTTCCATTTCTTCTGCTTGATTGCTTCTAGTGGGTTCAAACCAAGTTGGTAGTCTTGTGATTCTTGGTATAATAAATGGTTGTTCTAGATTTTATTTCTTTCTTGTAATATTCATGTTCTTCCTCATGTTTCTCTTTAGATCTTGGGTCCATGGAGTTTTCTATAGATTCCATGCCCTGAAGATTCCAACTTCTTCCTTTCGTCATAGGATCGTGGATGTATATGGATAACTAACAATACTTTAAGGCTTCTTTTCGAAGAAGACTTGTTATGAACGTGTGTTGCTTATCATGGCTATTATTTTCAATGGGAACATGGACATATACTTCATAATCTTCAATGGATCATATCATTTAGGATTAGCTCCCTCCTAATCCTTGTTTCATGTATGAATGCATGCCCTTCTTTTTGGAATTCTATAATCATCTCCCTCTATCTAAGAGAGTCCATGCTTATGTCTACATCCTTATTTCCTTCTGCAAAGTGCCACAAGTCTTTTTCTAATTTCCTCTTGATTGTTGACTTATTATGGGTCTCTTCAAGTTTGATTCTGATTTCGACTTATCTGGAAGTTGTTGCTTATATAATATATTCCACAGGAATTGTTACCAAGGATTGTAAACGTACTTCATCTTTTCAGATACATTACTTGACTAGTAACCATCAAAATAGTAATCCTTATCTTGTTATTCTTCCATAGGTGTTGTTTAATTGACCATCTTATCTTCTAAGAAATAGATATACATGAACTATGTAAACATGGTATGTACAAGGACTATGTTACAGAAGAATATTGTTACCTTGACTAGAAGAAGAAATCTGCTTCATCTTGTTTGACTTTCTTTTAGGGTTTCTTTTATTTGGCAATTGTTGCTTCATGTGTTTCTCTCCTTTTCTTTAACTCGGGACAGTGATTCTTGTAGTGACTATATTTTCAACAATTGAAGCACTGTATTTTTGACATATCCTTCTCTTGATTTGGTTTCGTCCTTGATTCAAACTTCTTCTTATTCCTGAATTTCTCGAACTTTGTTGTGTAGGATTGATCATCATCTTTCTTTTGGAATTTATATTTTGTGCTAATCCTTGATTCTTCTTGTGCATAGTAAGTCCAAAGTTCTTCAAATGTGGGATACTCCTTTCTTATGTTCATGCTTGTGGAAAAATGCTTCACATGTCTTGGGAAGACCATTGGGTACTATATTTACCAGCTCCTTCTCTGAAATGATTTCTTCAATATTTTGTAGTTGATCTCTTAACTGAGAGATTCTCACAAGGTATGATGTTTTGTTGTCATCATCATTCATTTTCATGTCACAGATCTCATTCTTCAAACTCATTACTTGTCCAATGTTTCTGACTGGGAAGAGGTTAGTTAGGGCATCATACATCTTCTTATATGAGTCAAGATGAGTGGTGTATGGTATCAAGTGGTCTTTTACAAAGTCCACTATGATACTCATGGCATTGATGTCATTGTCCTTGAACTTCTCCTTAATTGCAACGTTATGAGGTTCCTTCTCTTTTCCTTTTTCAAGCTGTGGTTCTGCGATATTTCCTTTCACGATATCTAACACTTTATTCTTGGCAAGCATGAGGTCAATCCTTGTCTTCCATGCTCTAAAGTTAGAATCCCCTTCTATCTTTTTTTTTGACTTCATAGAGTAAGTCATGATTGTTTTGACTTGGTCAACCTTTGACATTGACCAAAAACTTAAACTTTATGTCTTAGCGTGTTGAGAGCACCAGGAGATGCGCCAGGTTAGGGTGCACTAGGATATCCCAAAAGTAGGTCAATCTCTTCATTTAAGGTTCCTCAACAACAAGGTTAGGGTTTTGTTGTTGCAACAAAACCTTTGACTGCAACTCCAATTGTAACTAAGAAAATCCTCCCAATATATCTTCCAGTAGTTAGACTGTCCGAAGATAGTGTGGGCCCATAACCTGTTAGAAAAGTAGGTGTTCTTGTTTAACCATAGACAATATAGCAATATTGTCACCCAACCATAGGCCAAAGCCACCCTCGAGCACCTTAACCTTGACAGAGAATCATTCTGGAAGAAAACCCTAGGCCTAATAGCCAATCAATGTAGTGTACCTCTCTCCAGAGCCAGTGCACAAGGCAGAAATTCCAAACCATAACCAAGAGAAAGTCCAAGCCTAAAACCGAATAATACAAGTTGCAGTAGTTGTAGCTGCAGCTATTCTCCAGAGTTTCACACTTACTATATTTCTCTAGTGCGCACTAGATTTCTGCAGTTGCGAGTTGTGTGTGTACAAATAAGCTCTAGCATACTGTATTTATACTGCTCTTTCTTAGCTTTATGGGCTGACTTCTCTTTCTGGAGGCTAAAGACTCAATATTAAATTATTTTCTTTAGTCGACTTGTCTTCTAGGGTTATGTCCAATTCTTTAGGTTTTCTTCTTGCTTCCCAGAATATTCTATTCTTGTCAGGGTTACACGTGGCGGTTAATACCTCCTGCAGCTACCATAATATCAATAGTTTGAGCTTCATCGCCCCCCTTCCCATATACAAGGAGGGATAAAACCTTGATCATCGCTCCCCAAAAGTGTCATAGGGAGAAATAATCCCATGTTCATCATCTTGTGCACGGTTATGGGGGGCGATTAAGTAGTTGCAACCATCATGCCTTGATTTGTGAGCCTATTTCTGAGAGATCTCAGTTGGTTAATGGATTGGTTTGAGCAATCTCCTATTCAAGGAAAGGTCAATTTTGTTAGTTCATCCAAATCCTCATTTGATCACATCCTCTCCTCAAAACTATCCTATGGTTGTAATGCCTCAATGCCTATATAATGGAGGCCATGCTTGAGTGAAAAGGGAGAGAGAATTTCAGAGTGTCATACTTTTTATCTTAAGGCATTCAAGAAGGGGGGGGTGGATTTGAGAGTATCATACTTCTGATATTGAGGAATTCAAGAGAGGAGGAGAAATGAGAGCATCATACTTATGATTGTGTGAGATCCAAGGGGCTAGAAAGGAAATCGTGGAGGAGCTGCTACAACATCAAGATTGAGATTGTAAGTGTTTCACTATTATTTGCTTTCCATTAATACATAACTTGTCATATTACTCTCATGCCTATGTGTTCAATATATCCATGTCTATTGTTGTCAAATTCATCATAGATAGATCTGTTTTTATTTAACAATATAATGTGGGAGAAAGAGGTTCCGCTTTGTTCCTTGCAGGTCTTTTCTTGCACCTAGGATCTTGGACATCAAGGTCAAAGGCTGGAGCAGCAAGGACAACCGATATAAAAAGGTAAGTCATCCATCTCTCTTTTCTCATTCTAATTGTTGAAATAGATCTAGGAGGTAAATAGTACACCATTTGTTTCCTTTTGTCTTGGATCAAAGAGGGGTCTTGATCCAAGGCGGGTTTAACCTATTCGCAGGGGAGACTTTACCATAACAGAAAATTGGTGACTCCATTGGGGATAGTTCTCTTTAGTCTTTCTGTGGTGTTTTTCTATCTTTTTGAGTCTTGTTTGTCACTTGATATTTTGATTTTGATGATTTTATTTGATCTCTCCCCTTCCCACATCATCATTGGGAAGCTCTCTAAGCCAAACACTTGATCCTATCTCATATCTGGGTAAAGTTTGAGTTTTTTCACCACTTCACAATCTCCATCGCCCCATTATAAGGGAGTACAAAGTGATGAAACCCTGATTATCCCTCCCTGTCAATGTATTGGGAGTGATGAACTCTTAATCATAGCCCTTTCTTCATGGTTACAGAGGCGATAAACCTTGTTCTAGGTGAATTTGGAGCCTATTTTTCCTCCTTTTTGTCAGTGTTTTCTCTCATACCTTTACATTATAATCCTCCATGCTTGATTGTGGCTTTGGTTGATTGAAGTTCAGTGATTATCACATGTTTGTTGCCTCTTTTGAATTTTCAAATCCTTCAAATTGACAAGTGTTCGTGATTGTCCTAGGATAACTTGATCATTTGGCTCAGTCTTTGATATCAGTAGTTTGGTCCTCATCAAATGTAGGTTTTCAAACTTTTATCTCTTTGATTCCAAAACCTTCTAAGTGTTTTACTTGATTGTTTTGGGATCTTTTTCTTTGATTTCGAGGTTGTTTATGTTGCATTAAGCCTTATTTTTTGAGTCTCTCGTTCCTCTTTTATTGGGAAAACTTCTACTCTCTTAAGCATACTCTTGAGCTCTTTTGGACTTGTGGCAACTTGGCAACAATATTTTATTTTTGCTACTTGAGCTTTGAGGTTTCATACAATGATTTTTCCTTTACTTTGCATGTTTGAGTTCTTGTTTGAACGAGCATTGAAACATTTCTTGTTATTAGATTCTTTTACTCCTTGAGTGCTTGTTTTCTTCACCTTCTTTTGTTTTGGGATCCTTTGTGAGTGTCATTGAGTTCTTTCATTTTGATTGAAAGCAAAAGAAAAAAAAGAGTCTATGTTGAGTTTTCATGTAATTTGAAAAGAAGAAAACAAAAATTTGTGCATTCTACTTTCATAGGTGGACTTTTTGATTGGTATACATTTTAAAGAGCTTGTCTTGTATTTGAACTTTGACATTTTTGGAAAAGCAAAAGTTGCATTGTATTGAGCATTTTATTTGTGTTAAAAAGGTAAAATAGCTCCTCTCCTTTCCTCAGATAGAATTGATTAAAATAAGATCTTTTGCATTTCATTATTTCTGCATGGTTTTGGAGTCGAGTCATCACACCATTAGTTTCATCTTCGTATATCCTATTGAGTAAGAAACATCCATTAAAAAGAACGAGGCACATAATCTAAAATCAGTTAGACTTTGTTTTCTTTTATAGCAAACCAACAAGTCTAGGATTTTAGGGTCTTGATAGTAGGGTAGAGAGTTAACTCTTCAAAGCCACAAAAACGAGACTATAGAATACTAGAGAGAGAAAAATCCAGTAGTAGCAATTAACGTTAGTCGAAAAAGATCCTCTCACATAGGAGTCAAACATAAGGTCAAGCGAAGCAATTGGTTGAGTTTTTGCCTCTTATGATTGCCTAGTGGGACTATTTCAAGTTGGGGGCTTTGAAGAGTGGCAGGTCCTCAGGGTGACACCACCTATTCTTATTTTCTGGGTTGCGGATTTGTGTCTGGCATTCCCATGACCATTTTCTAGTCTTCACTATCGACTATACCCCCCCAACCATTCATTGTGAATTGGTAAAAATAGTAACCTCTCCTATGATTCCACACAGGTGATTGCAAGGGGGGTTCCTTCTGCAAGGAAGATTCCTTTTGGTACTTGAGACAAAATTTCAATCTCCACTTCAGCGAACCAAGAGGGTATTTGTGTGCAGGATATTACTTGCATCTTGGGGTATTTTTGCGTGAAGGTTATCGTAATTGTTTTTCATTTATTCGTTGACGGACTCACCTCCCATCTCCGAAAGATCCTTACTTCCTTTCTCCCTATCATACGGGCATTGTTTGTTTTCTCTTATCTTGTAGGGAATTTGATAGTGTGTTCTCTTTCACGTTGAGCAGACCCTGGGTTGAATCTGCATCCATGGAAATAGTTCCTAAGGCTACCAACCAAGGGATCCCATTTTACGAAGAAGCTTATGTTTTTTCTTATTTTGGAAACATTGGATCTCCCTACATTTCTACATTAACTCTTCTCGGTTTCAATGTGGGGATAGCAGTATGGTTTTTTTCCACTTCTATGATCCTCAATGTCATTGTTGTTGCCCAAGCAAGCTCTCCACCTCAAGAACATCATGTTGACCCTTTTCCTTCTTCATGTGTCACGTATTCTTCCCTTTCTTCTTTCTCGCTTGGTGAAATCCTCGATGCTATTAACCAAGAGGATAAGAAGAAGAAGAAGAAAAATAAGAAAATTAAGAAAATTAAAGGGGAAATCAATCAGCCATTGTGGTGAGAGTTGATAATGTTGCAAAGCCGACCAACATAGGTCGAAAACCCAAATTCCCTTGCATACTTTGTAAGGGTGACCACCTTCTTAACCATTACTTTGGTATTCCCAATGTCTTAGAAGCATGGTCAACGAGTTTTCAACAACTCGTGTCGCCAGCCGCTACAAGTCATGTTGGTTACAGCCCATCAACCAGTGATCATACGGTTGGGGGAAAAAAGGTAAATTCATGATTCATTGCTAGTTATGCGGGGAAATGCACCTACCTTTTTCATCGTATGGATGAAGCTTCACAATTGTTGGAAGACATTGTTGTTTCCCGGCAACAGCCTCCAGTTGCTTCCCATGAGTCCTCTCCCACCCAACAGTTGGTTGATAAAGTGGTTGGTATGATTCAATCATTGGTCGATAACACTCTTCCCTTCGAGAGTGAAGAGGATACCAATTTGGTTTTTCTTGTCGCTTCAGATTTCTCCGGACAAGGGGAAATTTCACCCGTTTCAATTGAACTCCCTCCAAGTACTAAGGTCATTTCCTTTGATTGGAAATGTCTGGTGCAGTCTCACCTTCATTCCTACCTATCTTTCCAAATCACTGTGTAGGTTAGAAATACGACAATAAATCACACTATTGTTGATGAAGGCGCTTTTGTTAGCATTTTATCCTCCGCCTCTTGGAAATATTTGGGTTCCCCTCAGCATATGACAGTTACCCATCATTTGTTGGCCTTTAATATAATATTCAGTGAAACTTTAGGGATCCTTCCTAAGTTTCCCATTACATTAGGAGGGAAAATTGTTTGTATCAATGTTATGGTAGTCCAAGGCCCCTTGGACTTTAATTTACTCCTTGGGTGGGACTATGTTTATGCTATGAAATTTGTTCTGTCCACACTCTTTCGAGTGATGTATGTCCCTCATAATGGAAACATTGTGACCATTGACCAACTTTCGTTCATTAGTCTTGATCTAACTGTCAACCATCTGAATTCCCTGATTGTCCCTGATATAAAAGCGGTATCCCTCGTGCCATAGGGTAATTATGTGGTATCAAGTCTCATTCCTTAAACTACTAATAAGAAGGATTCTCTCACTATATTCTCTTCTTCTTTATATCTGGTAGTTTACATGGTGACCCCTTCAATAGGGGTTTTGGAACACGATATTTCCCCCGTTACCCCAACAGAGTCTCTTGACATGGATTCTTTCTAGAGAATTATTCTTTTGTTTGATGAAGACCTCTTGGAAGCCATGGTCAAGGACTATGAGCATAGTTCATT
>SNQJ01S0171992.1:0-15745 GCA_010110895.2 Picea sitchensis
ATGTTGTGTCATCAAAACTAGACTTTGTTGCAAATCATCATTTATTTCTCGTTTAAAGTTTCCCAAACCTCGTTGTAGGTTAACCCCGAGTTCTTGAAAAATATCATCTTTAATATCTTGTTTTAGATTATCCATTCCTTTTCATAATTTTATTATGACTTTCATTGAAATTTTTTCTTTAAGATTATGGGTCAACTCTTTTTTTAGTGCCTCATTGTTGAGCCTCATTTCTTCTAGTAACTCGTCATGAGTTTTTTTTATTGACTTTTCAAGTGATTTTCTAATTCTTTTACACTCATGGTCTATTTTTTTCACTTGAGTTTTTAATTCCAACATCCTTCTGGTGTTTGGGGGTGAGTATTTTTCTGTAATTTTGAAATTTCTTGGAATATCCCCTTTTTAATTATTCGAAAATAATTGTATATAATTTACAGTGGGAGGATGTGGGATGGAGTGAGATGGAAAGGGGGGTGTGGGGGGATGAAGAGAAGAAGGGAGCGTGGGAGTGATGTTTGAGAGAGGGGGTGTGTGGTAAATTTGGAAGAGTAGGTGAAGGTCGTGGATGGTTGAAGTGGAGGGAATTGACCGTGATACAAAGGAATGACCAACTCTAATACCAATGTGAGAGACACAAATATTTTGTTATGAACACCTTACTCAGAATCCATAATAATATTTATATATAATAATAAATTATAATAGATGATGATATTACAAAGATAGGGACCACTTATATATATTCCCTTTATGATTTTATGAAGAGTCTTAAAGACTCTTTGGCCTTTTACTGCTTTTAAAAGCTCATTAAGATTTTCTTCCTCATGTTGTGTCATCAAAACTAGACTTTGTTGCAAATCATCATTTATTTCTCGCTTAAAGTTTCCCCAAACCTCGCTGTAGGTTAACCCCGAGTTCTTCTTGAAAAATATCATCTTTAATATCTTGTTTTAGATTATCCATTCCTTTTCATAATTTTATTATGACTTCATTGAAATTTTTTCTTTAATAAGATTATGGGTCAACTCGTTTTTGAGTGCCTCATTGTTGATCCTCATTTCTTCTAGTAACTCACAATGAGTTTTTTTATTGACTTTTCAAGTGATTTTCTAATTCTTTTACACTCATGGTCTATTTTTTCACTTGAGTTTTTAATTCCAACATCCTTCCGGTGTTTAGTGAGATCCTTTTCCTCAGAATTTTGAAATTTCGAATATCCCTCGAATTATTTTAAAATAATTGTATATAATTTACAGTGGGAGGATGTGGGATGGAGTGAGATGAAAAGGGGGTGGGGGGATGAAGAGAAGAAGGGAGCGTGGAGTGATGTTTGAGAGAGGGGGTGTGTGGTAAATTTGGAAGAGTAGGTGAAGGTCGTGGATGGTTGAAGTGGAGGGAATTGACCGTGATACAAAGGAATGACCAACTCTAATACCAATGTGAGAGACACAAATATTTTGTTATGAACACCTTACTAAAAATCCATAATAATATTTATATATAATAATAAATTATAATAGATGATGATATTACAAAGATAGGACCTACCTATATATTCCCTTTATGATTTTATGAAGAGTCGTGACTTTTAGTCATGACCTTTATTACATGAATGTTTAATTTTTTTAATTTTATTGGCTTACCTTTTAACAAGTCTTTATATTGAAAAGTATTATTTATTTATTATGACAAGGAGGTTTATTTGGTCACTGGGTTAAAATAATAACAAATCCTAAAGTGACATTAAAATAAAAATAAATAATTATATTTAATCGAATTGAGGAAAATAAAGTAAAGGTTTGATTTGGTCAAAAGGGGAAAGATCGAGAAGGTACAAAAGGGAGGATAAATAGAGGGATAACCCTTCACTTTGGAATTATAATTTGATCTCTCATTTTAGTGTGATCCTTTAGACAAGTTTTCATTATGGGTTGGAAAAGTCCTTCCATTTCAGTTTAGTTTCAACAGTGCAATATCCACCCTATTTAGACAAAGATGAGGATTCATTTGAGTCCTCATTTGAGTTAATTGTGGTGTTTAGTGCCATCTTCAAGAGAGTTTGGAGGCATATCTACTTGCAAAAGGAATTTGCAAAAATTTTCTGGAGGAGGTCGATCATTAGGTATACTGGTTCCGTGGAGGGTTTCACGCTAACTATGGTCCCACGAGGCCCTACTAAACTTCCCACAATCATCTCGTCAGGACCTCTGTGAATCTGGGGTTGTAGTATTTTGTCGGATCGGGTTTGCGAGTGTTACAATGGTCATTTGCGTATAGTCTGTACAGCACTGAAAATCCTCGACATCGTAAGCATTGGAATTATTTGTGCTCTTATTGTTTTTGTAGTAGGTTTTGCAGTTTCTTGGAAACCATTAGATTTGTATTGGGGAGTATTATGCGGTTGTTATTACAACAATTATATATGATTGTATTGCTAATATTTTGGTATTTCCATCCATAATAAGATGCAATGGTTATGTGCTCTATTTCTTGTGTAATGGATGCATTCAATGTGTTTGGAAATATTCTTATTTGAGAAAATTGTTTGAAATAAGTTAACAACACCATTAATATAATTATTTGACACTTTTACATAAGAAGAAATAACAATTTCTAGAAAGAAAACATAATATCCCCACCTATCCTAGTTGTGACACACAAAGTGGTATCAAAGTTATGGTTATGCCATCCCGTGACTACATTGATGCCTAGGAGAAAGGGGCGTGGATGATATACTTATCAAGAATCACCAGAAAGAGAAACAAGAGAAAATCGAATAGATTTTGAGCCAAAGGGAAGCTTGCGAGACAAACCTAAAGGGACTATGATCCAAATATTAAAATATCTGGTGAAGGGACAAAATGGGGCATCCTAAAGATAGGAAGAGACAACAAGGTTCCAATAGCTAACCTTATAAGTGCTCACACAACTAGTAAGCCAACATGGGGATATGAATGGCACAGATCAAGGTGGACCCAGTGGATCCCATTAGGGTGCCAATATACACACACACAGTTGAAACAATCATACCCTATCTCAAAGAAGGATCCTAAGGATTCTTAGGCCCTTACTACCACAATTATTGACAAGGCATCCTATAGGAGTACATGAGAAATCGAATCAGGGGCTTGATATTAACACCTCATACAAAGAGTATGATATGATAAACGAATATATATGTGAGAAATTTTCCTATAATGAATTCTACAACCTCAAACATATGTACATACCTAAGGAGTGGAACAAAGGAGCATAGGGCCAACAAAGCTTTGAACTCATGTGAAAGGTAGGAATGTTGACTATCCCACCCTTTGATTAGTCTACCAAGAGAACGAGTAGAGCATGGGTACATAGTTGGAGGTAGGTTTCCAACTTAACCCAATGACTGAGGAAGAAGCAATTAAGTATGCCACCATTCACTTGGATGGAAAATATCATGAATGGTGGTATCATGGGAAGGTGGCACTAAGATACGCCATCATCGCTGAATATGTGAACTTTACTCAAATTTTGATGGATAGGTTCAACAAGAAGACTGAGATACACTTGATTTAGTTAGAAGAACTGAGACAAATAGGCACAAATGTACGTACATCATCGAGTTTCATAGGATGGAATTTATGCTGACATATATTCCTCAAAAAATGTTGGTGATGTTATTCATGGAGGATCTAGATGAACCCCTTAGAGGATGGGTGAATTCCTTTAGACCAACGAAATTACAAGAGGCCATCATAACAACGTAGGACATGAGAAACACAGTCTCCAAGAAAGCACCAACAAAACAATTCATCCCTCAAGTGGGTAAGAAGATGAAGTTTCCCTAGAATCCATGGATAGGGAAGCATAGGATGGATGAGGAGACTTAAAGAGAACTAAGGAGGAAGAAACTTTTCTACGATTACAAGGAGTCATGGGAAGTGGTCCATCGATGTATGGGAAATGATAAATTCCATTATATTGAGGTGGTTTCAGAAAAGGAGGATGAAAATGATAATGAGGGTATTAGACAAGACAATGGGGAGCCATCACATTCTACATAATAGATTCTATTGCAGGATAACCCCAAGGGAGTGACCATTTACACACTCTCATGAATATTTAAATATTACACCTTCAGTGTCATAGGTATTGTGTAGGTGCAGAGGGTTACAACATTGGTTGATGGTGGGGCCACCTATAATTTCATTGATGTTGCACTTCACACCATGAGACAAATCCTTGTGGAGATTTTTGAGGGAATCAATGTCACAGTAGTAGATGTGTACAACATGACATGTACCTATAGGATCCGAGGATTGGAAGTAACATTGGGAAACCATGGCATTAATCCATAAATTTTGTGTCACAGATATAGCATATACCCATGTGGTGTTAAGAGTTTAATGGTTTTCCTCATGAGGATAGAGTTCTAGGACAAGGGTTGACAACGAGTCATCCTAAGAGGTATTTCAAAATGTTCCCCCAATATCATGTCTAATGAGTGCATGGAGGCCCTTTTTAAACACAAGGACATGGCCTATATAGTAGAGTGTTTGATCACCATGGAAAATCCATCACAGATTCGCCAACAGTACCCTACAGATATCCAAGCATTACTCGAAAGTAATTAAAGAGTGTTAAATCCATTGTTGATCCATATTTTATGAGAAAAATGAATGAATACATATATTATTAAGAGATTCTTAACACAAAATAACACGTGATACAAGAAACCGGTTTTCTATCAATAATGAAATAAGCCAAATTCTAGAAATGCAACTAAACAAGCTTGTTAAAATGGTGGAGGCTTATCTCCTAGAAGATATGTGACTTATTGTGCTCATTCTTAAGAAGATGATTACAATGAGGCTCTAAAGACCTTACAATAACAGGAATTCCAAAACCCTAGACATCCAAAACCTAACCCTAGGAGATGAAGCTAAAAGTCATGTGAGCCCCTCGGGTAAGTTAGTACATTAACTTCCCCGAGGTCGTAAAGTTTTGTACACGACTGCTTTAGGCGCAAGATGATATCCCGCTGGAAAGGTATCATTGAGGAGATCTATATTTTTGGGCCTCAATTATGTCATAGGCTACCATTAAGAAGCTATATCCCTAAAGTCCCTATTTAGGCCCCTCAATGGTCTCTAAAAGTGAAAAAAAAAAAACTACTTCAAAAATAGTAAATTGCTAAAATTGCCGTGAAACTATTTTGAGATAGTTGGAAAGGTGGGTGGACATAAATATCCATATAGATCAATCCTCCCTCCTTAGAAATAAATAGTCTCCATTCCCCATTGAGTTCCCACGATGAGGAAATTTCTGCAGAATTTGGCCCCGTGAGCCACTTGCCTTGGTGCAAGATTTCCCTTCTTTGATTTAATTACAAAGCTAGATCCTTCACTGGCCGAGTTCCCTTTGATATGTACCACAATATGATCATTGATGCATGTTGTACGAATGGTTGATCTCTATTGGTGTTATATGTTTCATACCCCCGAGGTGTCCAATAATGGTGGGAAATAAGGGCTTAAGGATATCCACGCTGAACATTGGGTGCAGCCAAGGAAAGGAGGAATGTTGAGATAATAAGAATTATCCCCATGGCCTTGGTGATGGTGTATTGCCCATAACAAAGTAGGTGAAGCTTCCGATGGGGACCTTTGTGAAGGCATTCTTCTGTGAAGGCAACCAAATTTTGTCTCCCACCTCAAACTTATGTGTGGCACTCCATGTTGATCATGGCTATTTGAAATGTCATTAGACCTTTGTAGGATATATTGAACCTATTAGAAGATGTGATGGATCCACTCAATAAATCGAGTGGCTTTACTAACTTCAGCTTGGAAACAAGATATGAGCCTGGCCGAGGTGACCGCAAGGGAAGTGCAAGATCTATGGGACCCAATCCTGCTGGGAATCCCAACCCCACCCCAAAGGGGTTGTGGCCAATTGAGCCATGTAGGGCTTGGTTGTAGCTATGATGGACACAGTGGAATACTCTCATCCCATGTGCTGCAGGGTGATTTGAATTATACATGTGAAGGATATGCATGACCATTCGACAACACCCCATTTGGATATCTGTATGGGGTGGAAGGTCATGGATTTGGTTATTTTAGTTCAAGAGGACTGCAGGCTCAATTGCATCGTGTTGATAAATCAATCGTCCTGATATGAGACAGTGGTTTATGGGAGTCCAAAATGTACCTAGTCCCATTCAAATAAGACGCAAAGGGCTCCTCTATCAGGATTCTTGTGTGTGGAAGCAAACTGTGAATTTCATCTTAGAAAAAGCTGTCAACAACCACAAAAACACGCTCATTTCTTGTTTGCGGATGAGGGGCCCAACATGTCCATTTGGAGATGGATTTCCATCAGCCATCAAAAGAGTGGTGGAATAGGGTGTACATGCCCTCGCTTCTTAGTGGGATGATTTCTTAAGAAGCAGCAAAGGTAAGAGTTGATATACTTTTGATCTCATGTTATTTGGCCAAGAGAAATGTTTCTATAGGATCACCTTTAATCGTGATTGATGCCTTAAAGTTGTCCCGGCCACCTGACTGTAGGGGGATTCCTAGATCATCTTCACTCACTCACCATGATGCTAGACTCATGCAGCCATGATACCTCTGAATGGCCCAAACGTCACAACAACCCATCCTAAATATAGAAATTATCGACAACTATGTTTTCACCCAATATTTGGTAGGTGGTGGTAAATTCCAGGTCTGTTCTACAGAGTTGGGTCATCCGCAGGTCTCATGTAGTCAAGTAAGAGTATATAGCATCAGGGTGAGTGTCGTACTAGTTTTAATCGAGGCGTTAGGCGATGCAATTGAAAGCCTATGTTTTATACTTGATGTTGAGGTGGAATTGCCGGTGAAGTATGTTGACCACTTTGATGGTGGTCATTCCGGCACTTTTCCTTGTACCGCATAAATTGCTGGCTTATGATTGGCATGGATGAATGTCTCCTTCCCCAAGAATGTAATGTCTCCAATTCCGCTAGGATTTCATAATGGAGTACATTTATTTATCGTAGCAGGGTACTTATGAACAACATCGTGATAGCACCACCATGATAGGCCAAGATGCAGAGCAGAACCATGCCCACAACATACCAAGACATTTCTTCGAACCAAAGGGATGTTGTAGGTATGGTAGTGATAGTATTGGGGATGACCACAAGCACTACTTCAAATCATTGAACACTTCTTGTTAGGACCCAAGGCCACACAATTTGTTTCCTTACCACCACTCGGTGATACCGAGGGCCCATGCAAGTGGGAGAATCCTGCAACAAAAATTGCGGGTAGAATTTGGCAAGGCCTGTAGCTCAAGCTCATGAGTGTGTGGCTTCAGTAGCCACTAATGATGACTGGATATTGGTTGGATCAGCATGCACACCATGTTGATCAAATATCTAGCCTAAGTAATGGACCACGTCCATGCCAAAGGAGCATTTTTCCAAGTTTGCATATATTTTTTTGTTGTCGTAGGGTGTGCATAACCTGCTTAATATGCTGCAAGTGTTTTTACCTAGTCTTGTTGTAAATGAGAATCACCCACTAAATACACCATCATAAATTCTATTGGTGAATGGTCACAAGATATAGTCCATCATCCTCATGAAATTGGTTGGGGAATTTGTCAAACCAAAAGGCATGACCAACCATTGCAAAAGGCCTTCCCCTAATTCTGAAGGTGGTCTTCCATACATCCGTTTGCTCTACTGACTTGGTGGTAGCCACACCATATCAATCTTATTGAAGTATTTAGCCCCCGCGGAGTTGACTAAGGAGGCCATCGATCCAGGGAATCGCACGGCTTAACCTGTGATTTGACCGCATCCTCGGTAATCAATGAAGGTTCCATCTTTCTTTATAAATTAACATCATTTGGCTCCCCCAAGGTGATGAGATGGGATGGATGTACCTCTTGTGGAGAAAGCTCTGATTTGTCGCTGATCTCCTCCATTCTACCGAGGAGCTACTCCATAGACCTGGTCCCATTGGGAAGTGGTGCACCAAATATATCGATGGGGTGCTTGACCTAGCAAAGGTGAGGTACCCCAATAGGTGAGGAGAAACATATGAGTATTCTTCCAATTTAATCTTTATCTACTTGCTTTTGTTGTGTGGGAGAGGTCTACCATAGAGACTCGGATGTGGTTGCGACCTTTCTCTTAGTTTGAGAGTGAGTCATGAAGAAGAAAAACTTTCCCATATGAGAGATAACCTTCCTACATTTCTTAGAAGAGATCAAGAAATAACACTAGGTGGGATTGTCTCAGCATTCGTACAATTTCCGCTCAGTAACAATTACACTATGGGGCCTAGACTCATACAACATGACATTTCCATAAATAAGGTTGGCCCAAAAGAGAATCACAAACTTCGTGAGGAGAAACATCACAATACCTCATCTGAAGGGCTTGATGTCATATGACATTTGACACTATTACCGACACGAGATCGCTTCCTTGGTGGGAGCCATCCCAAGCAGTGTAGGGTTGCGGGTGTGCATTGTTGGTAGGGCCAGCCACTTAACAACCTATACTGAGATGAGGTATTCCTCTTCTAGATACCGCCATCAACGATGAAGTGTCATGGGTGCCTTTTACCCACATTTTGAATGGAAGAAGTTCCTCCTTCTTGGCTAGTCCGTTCAACGCTGGAGATTGGTGGTGGCGACAGTGGCACTAGGTTCCGTGTAAATGATCCATCTCCTTTGTTCTAGCTCGGCCTCTGCATGATCTGATCTCGGTGGCTTTCACTTCACCACCAAGGACCGCTTTGAGCAAAAATCACCAAGATATTATGACAAGGGCTCTTATGGAAGCTCTAATTCAATTCCCTAAGATTCTCTTTGTCTCTTCCATTGCCTTTCTCATTGTGGGTTTGAAATGGTTTTCCGACATCACCATATTTTATTTGTCCTTTGTTCTATGGATTGGGCCACGCTTTCCTAGCTTTTTTTGTGGGGTTCTCAGGCCCAAATTGCCATGTCTTTTGTTTCATCTTCTGCTCGATTTTGACGGCATATCGGTAGGCCGCACCCAAGGATGATATGTCTAGAAATTCCATTTTAGTTTGGATGTATCTATGTAGAGAATCGCGATACTTGAGCACCATATGTCACTTCAAATATTTGATACCCATCTTAGTGCACAAGGTATGGAAGATATTTGTGAAATCTTGCACTGCTTGGTCTCTTTCTTGCTGTAGTGTGGTCCATTGGGTATATAAGTCATCATAACATCCGACAGGGTAGTATTGTTCCTTAATAGAATCCCTGAAGGAATCCTAGATGGCTATGACTGCAAATAACGAGGGTTCCCCTGTTTCATTTTTCTCACAGAACATTTTCCACCAATCTTTGACATGGGGGACGACTTTGAGGAGCGCAAAAGTAATATTTTCTCTATTCGAGAAGTTATGGACAAAAAAATACCCTTCTAGCATATTCAACCACTTGTCTACAACATGTGCATCTATATAACCTTCAAATATATGAATATAAAAGTGTATTTTTACCTTCAAGGGGGTGGCTCCTCCACTCAAAGAAGATGCATCGCCTCTTGGTAGTCGCGAAGGATTTGTATGAAACTATCCATCATCTCATTCCTCTGTTGCGTGAGGGCTTCCTCAATCAACAGTTTGAAAGGATCTCTTATCTCATAATATTTATTTTCTCCTTCCATGAGAGGTCTCTTGGGCATGTAAAATATTTTTTCCTCAAGAGAAACAAGCTCAATACCCAACTCTTTGTACTTTGACCTCGTTGGGGACATGCATTGAGACGATAAGGAGTAGACCACTTTGATACCACTGATCCAGATTTTATGAGAAGAGAAAAATAAATTCACATTATTAGCATATTATTAACACAAAATAATAGAGATACAATAAAATTGGTTTTCTATTCAATAATGAAATAAGATGAAACTATAAAATGCAGCGGAAACAAGCTTGCTGGAATGGTGGAGGCTTATCTCTGAGAAGAGATGTGATGACTACACTCATTTGCAAGAAGATGATTACAATGAGGCTCTGAAGTAATTTTACAATAAAAAGGAATGACCAAAACCCTATACATCCAAAAACCTAACCCTAGGAGATGAAACGCCAAAAGTCATGTGGGCCCTCTTTGGGTAAGTTAGTACATTAACTTCCCGGGGTCGTAACGTTTGCATACCATCTCTATTTTAGGCGTATGATATCCCGTTGGAAAGGTATCATCGAGGAGATTCATTTTTGGGCCTCAACCATATTGTAGGTAATCATTGAGAAGATTTATTCCAAAAAACCTTCATTTAGGCCCTCAAAATGGTCCCGAAAGTGAAAACTGTTAAAAATAGTAAATTGCCGAAATTGCCAGAAAATTGTTTTGAGCCAGTTGGAAAAGGTGGGTGGCCACCAATATCCATATAAATAAAATTCAATAAGGGAGACCACCTCACAGATGATTTGAGCATGTGATTGATATAGAAGAGGGGTCAAAGCCTATGATAATCACCCCATACATGCATCCAAAAAGATTCAAGGATAAAATAAAGAAGGCCATAAAGAAATTGCTAGAGATGGGACATATCAGGCCTAGCTCTAGTCCTTTCACTTCATCAATTGTTCTAGTTAAGAAAAAAATATGGCACTATGAGGATATGCATAGAATACAAGGCATTGAATAAGAAGACCATCAAAAATTGATACCTAATGCATAGGATTGATGAGTTGATTGAAAAGTTTCATGGGGTGATGTATATTTCAAATGTTGATCTGCGATCTAGATACTACCATATTCGAGTCAAATATGAGTATATCCATAGTGATTCAGGTGTCACTATGGGTTGTATGATTTTGTATTCATGCCTTTCAGGCTGACTAACTCACAAACTACCTTTCATTCCTGCATGAACCATATCTTCAATCCTCTACCTTTTAGTTTTAGTGGTGTAATATCCACCCTAGCTAGACAAAGAGGAGGATTCATTTGGAGTCCTCATTTGAGTTTGTTGTGGTGTTTGGTTTCATCTTGGAGATATTTTGGAGGAATATCGGCTTGATTAGGGAGTTTGTGGAATTTTTCTCGAGGAGGTCGATCGTCAGATCTATTGGTGCTAGGAGGGTTTCACACAAATTGGAAAGGAGACACCCCTTCGGGTTGAGCACGAGTTGAACCGTGAGGCCTCACTAGACATACCGCAGTCATCCTGCAAGGACCTCTGCAAATATGGGCTTGTAGTAGCTCACCATATTGGGGTTCTGAGGGTTATAGTGGTCATTTGTAGAGTATATAGTGAAGGATTGGGCTCATAAATTCTTGGACATCATAGAATTGGCACCATTCTAGGTTTCTTGTTGTTTATGTAGTATATTTTACAATTGCTTAGCAACCATTAGATTTGTGTGCTTAGGAGTATTCTGCGGTTGTTATTACAACCATTAGATATGATTGTATTGCTGATATTTTTGGGAGTTTCTATCCATAATAATATGTAATGGTTATTTTCTCTATTTATTTTGTAATGGATGCATGCAATGTGTTTGGAAATATTCTTATTTGAGATTTTGTTTTTAAAGAAGTTAAAAGCACCATTAATATAAATATTTGGCACTTTTTCATAAGAAGAAATAACAATTTGGGATAGAAAAAACAATATATCCCCACCTATCCTAGTTTGGGACATTACAGTGGTATCAAATTTGGTGGTTATTCCATCCCGTGACTACATTGATTCCTATGAGAAAGGGGCATGGAGGACATACCTCTCGAGAATCACCAAAAAGAGAAACAATAGAAAACCAAACAAAGTCAGAGCTAGAGGGAAGCATGGGAGACAACCCTGAAGGGACTATGCTTCAAAAATTAATAGATATGGTCAAGGGATAGAATGAGGCATTATAAAGATGGGCAGAGATAGAAAGTTTCTACAAAAGACCCTTGAAGTTCTCACATAGATAGTGGGATAACATGGGATTATGAATGGTACAGATCAAGGTGGACCTAGTGGATCATGTTGGGGTGACAAGATACACATGAAGAGTAGAAAGAACCATACCCTAGCTTAGAGTAGGATCCTAAGGATTCCTAGGCCCTTACTACCATAGTTCTTGAAAGGGAAGCCTACAGAAGCACAAGAGAAACATCATCAGGGGATTTTTATTAACACCTCATATAGAGAGTATGATACGATAGATGAAGATATCCATCAAAACATTTCCTTAATGACTTCTACAACCTCAAACATATGTATAGACCTGAGGAGTGGAACAGAAGAGTGCAAGGCCAATATAAATTTGACCTCATGTGCAAGGTTGGAAGGTTGAATATCCCACCCTTTGACTGGTCTACCAAGAGCATAGTGAGAGCATGGGTACATAAGTTGGACACCTACCTCCAACTTAACCCAATGACTGAGGAAGAAGAAATTAAGTATGCCACCCTTCACATGGAAGGAGAATCTCATGAATGGTGGTATCATGGGTTGTTGGCACCAGGACATTGATCCAACTGGATTTCGGTGGCCTCCCACCTATTCCAACTAGCTCATTTTGGCATTTTTTTAATTTGGCATTTTTTTCTTAGTTTTGGGGTCCCTGACTTCTAGGGTTGTTTTGAGGCCCTGAACAACTCTTTTAGGACTCGTCACAATTGGAATATAGACAAATTCAAAGTTTGATGGCAACATGTGTAGTCCACGTATAGACCATTCCAACGAGATATCATGTGCCTAAAACAAAGATCGTGTGCAAAAGTTATGACCCCAACAAGTTGTTGTACTAACTTACCCAAATGGGGCCCACATGACTTTTGGCGCTTCATCTCCTAGGGTTATGTTTTTGGATTTCTAGGGTTTTTGAAATTCCTTTTTATTGTAAAAAGGCCTTCAGAGCCTCATTGTAATTAACTTCTTGTGAATGAGTGCAACCATCACATGTCTTCTCAGAGATAAGTTGTGACCATTCTAGTAAGCTTGTTTTCTGTTGCATTTTACAGTTTCAACTTATTCCTTATTAAATAGATACCAGTTTTACTGTATATCTGTTATTTTGTGTTAACCATATTTTAATAATAATATGTATTCATTTCATTCTGATCATAAAATATGGATTAGTGGTATCAGAGTGGCCTGCTCCTTGTCGTTTTTAATGCATGTCTCCAACGAGATCAGGGTACAAATAATTGGGTCTTGAGCTTGTTTATATTGAGTACAAAATCTCTTGCATGCCCAAGAGACCTCTCATGGAAAGAGAAAATAAAGATGATGGGACAGGAGATCCATTCAAAATGTTTCTCAAAGAATCCCTCACCCAACAAAGGAACGATATGATGGATAGTTTAGTGCACATCCTTCGACGACTACCAACAAGAGATGCATCTTCCTCAAACAGAGAAGATGCCCCTCTAAAGTTACAAATAAACTTCGATATTCCTATATTTGTAGGTCATATAGACGTCATTGTTGTAGAAAAATGGTTGAATCTTCTAGAAGGGTATTTGTTTTTCCATAACTTCTCGAATAGATAAAATATTACTTTTGCGCTCCTCAAAGTCGTTCCCCATGTCAAAGATTCATGGGAAACTTTATGTGAGCAGAAGAAAATAGAGTAACCCTCATTATTTATAGTCACAGTCACTTTGGATTCCTTTAGGGATGCTATTAAGGAACAATACTACCCTGTTGGAAGTTATGACAACTTGTACACAAAATGGACCACACTGCGAAAGGAAAAAGACCAAGCAATGCCCAAGTTCACAAATATCTTCCATACCTTGCTCACCAAGTTGGGTATAAAATATTCTGAGCAACATATGGTGATAAAGTATCACGGAGATATGCATAGATACATCTAGGTCGAAATGGAGTTTCTAGACATCTCATCCTTGGGCGTGACCTATCGATATGTCATCAAAATTGAGCAGAAGCTCAAACAAAAGAATTGACAATTTGGACCTGGGAACTCCTCACAACAAAATCTAGGAAAGGTCGACCCCAAACCATGGAACAAAGGATAGAGAAAAGAGGTACCACCTAAGGAAAACCAACCCAGGACGCAAGTAAATAAGGACACGAGAAAGACAAAGAAAGATACTGGGAAGTGGTGCGAATTCCATAAGAGCCACTGACATAACACTATTGATTTCCTCTCAAAGAAATCATTGGTGGCTAAGGTAAAAGCCTCTAAATCAAAAGCAGGTTCAGACTCTGAATTAGAACCAGAAAGGGGGAGACATATCATTGATGTGGAACCTAGTGATACCATTTCTACCATCAAGCTCTAGCTTGGTGAACTAGACAAGCCAAAGGAAGGAGAGCACCTTTTTCATTCATGTATGTGGGTGAAGGGTACCCTGCTACACTTCATCATTGACAGTAGTAGCCAGAAGAACCTCATCTCAGCATAGGTTTTCAAGCGACGCGCCCTACCAAAAATGTTGCACTTGCAACCCTACACCATCGGATGGCTCCACCAAGGAAGCGACATTCGTGTCAACCAACAATGTTTCATGTCATACGACATCAAGCCCTTCAAAGATGAGGTATTGTGCGATGTTTCCCCTCTTGAAGTTTGTAATGTTATTTTGGTCCAACCATATTTATGGAAACACCATGTTGTATATGAGTCTAGGCCTCATAGTGTTATTATTACTTTGAACAAGAAATTGCATAGGATATGTGAGGCAGTCCCACCTAGTGTTATTTCCTTGATATTTGCCAAGCAATGCAGGAAGGCCATCTCTCAGATGAGGAATCTATTCTTCTTCGTGATTCACTCTCAGAATGAGAAAAAGATCACAACCACATCTAGGGTATCCACAATTGACCTCTCCACACTAGAAAAGTAAGTGGATAAGGTCATGGAAGAATACTCAGATATCTTCTCCTCACGTACCGGGGTACCTCTGCACTATCAAGTCAAGCACCCCATCGATCTCACCCCAATGCACCGCTGCCCAATGGACCAGTCTACCACCACTCTTTGTTAGAGAATGAGGAGATCAAAAAGAAAATCCAAGAATTTATCCACAAGGGGAACATCCATCCCATATCATCACCTTGCGAGAGCCCAATCATGTTGGTATAGAATAAATATGGAACCCGGTGACTCTGCATTGATTATCGAGCCATGAATAAAATCACAGTCAGAAACTGATACCGAATTCCCCAAATCGAAAACCTCCTTGATCAACTCACTGGGGTCAAATACTTTAGTAAGATTGATATGAAGTATGACTATCACCAGGTCTCGATCGAACAAACATATGTATGGAAGATCACCTTCAAGTCAAAGGAAGGTATTTTTGAATGGTTAGTCATGCCCTTTGGTTTGAAAACTTCTCCAGCCACTTTCATGAGGATGATGGATGATATCCTAGGACCGCTCACCAATACTTTTGTAGTGGTGTATATGGATGACATTATCATTTACATCAAGATATTATCATTATCATGATTGTTTGTAATTATAAAGTTAAATTTTTCCTCTAAATTTTTGCAAAATATTGCACCAGGTAGTACTAGTAGAAATGATGTTGTACAAGCTAAGGAATATGATCAAGTAAATGAGGATCTCATGGAAGAAGATGATAGGAAAAATCAAGTTAATGATCCCATGGAAGGATATGATGGGGAAAATCAAATGATCCAATATTTGTTTGCTTAGCTAGATGAGAATGGGGACAATGATGGTATTTATGATAAACCTCTATTAGAAAAGGAAAATAAACAACTTTATGAAGGATCAAGAGAAAATATTCT
>SNQJ01S0171993.1:0-20471 GCA_010110895.2 Picea sitchensis
GGGGTACAAGAAATGAAATGCAACTATAATGCAATGCAAAGTGCAATATGAAATGCAATCTAAAAATTCATGTAGGAGTAGAAACTAAGGAAAATAATGCAATTGATAGCAAGGAGAATAGTCCACCACTACCATTAGAAATGAAACCACGACAAACCCCTTCATCTTCTCACGAATTCAAAAAGACTTGATGGCCGAGAGCACTTTTGTGTCATAAAACCAATGACCTAAAATGAAACATATTCAGGCATATAATGTTAGGGAGACTAGTCTACCAACTAAAGCATATGTAAAATCAAAGGCTCTACATAATCAAGAATAGTCCACAAGCTGCTAAGAGACTCCATGCTTCATGTCAAATGTTAGAAAACAATAGATAAATGAGCAATAAACAAAGCAACAAGAGAATAGTCCACATGATAAAATGTTAAAACTCACAAGCACCAAAGGAGCTATGAGAGTAGGCAATAGTCCACAACCAAGAATAGATTTACAGGAGTATGAAAACATGGCTAATAATGACATCTTTATTTACAAGTGGAGAAAGCTTGCAATGCAAAGAAAAAGACCCATTGCAAGAGTGCAAATGTTTCATTTTATAATTTTTTCTAACGACCATCAACATTTCAACTACTTAACTCTTGACCTTCCACCTCCTTGACTATTGGCCTACCTACTTAATCCTTGGCCTCCATATCCTACTTGGCCATGCTACTATGTGAATTCATGTTCATCCTAAATTGGACGATGAGGATAGATTTTCACTAAAAATATTTAAAATTGCAATTATCCTCCATTCAGTGCATTGACAACCAAAAGTTTGTCCTCTAGTGCTTACAATCCTAACGATAACTTTGGGCACTAATTTACCTCGTAGATTACAATTGGTAACTTGTACATTATAGGCCTCCTCCCCTCTTTACCTTTGGACTTGTGCATTCTTAGAGACCATCTTTATGGTCCCGTGCTCCTTTGTTTTGGCCTTCTTTGATGGAGGTTGTCTAACCTTGGTCCAACTTTGTTGATTGTACAAACTTGCCTTGAATGTCCTCTTTGTCACTTGCATGTGTGTATTGTTCTTCACCATGCTTCAAATATACATTCTAGCTTCCTTCATTAGGCTTGATCTCCTTTCATAAGTGTAAAAGTCTTCAATAAGAAGCATTGATGCAATGAATGAGGCTTGTTGGAATGATGTATCCTTCATTTGACATTGATTTCTTCACTTCTTGCCATGGAGCTACAAAAATAGCACAAAATACCTTCATCAAACATTCACTGCAGAAACTTTACTAATGGCAAGATGAAGAATTTCCTTATGTCATTGGCAACATAAATCTTCATATGTTATGCACACTCTTGAATGTTGTAAAGTGATGATACAAGCTTTGGTTCATAGGTTTCAAATGTGTGAGATGTGAGAGCAAATTAATGGACAACAAGTTCTTTGTGAATCAAACACTTTGTAAGAAATGTGAATAATAATGGCTCTTACAATGTATTTCGCATAATAGAGTTTTTCCATGCTCTTCATCGAGACTTCTTAAAAAAAAAAAAAAATATATGCACATAAAATATGAGCCATTAATCCAATTTGCACTCAAAATAAATCCATAAAGATTTTTCATTAAACCAAGGCTTTCTTCAAGGCACAGTGACCAAGCAATTCTTTGAGAATCTTTCCATCATGCACATGATATTTTCGGCTTGGATTTCTACTCTATAAGGTTATATCATTAATTCATACAACGTTCATAAAGCCACTGCATCCAACAAGGGATTTGACGATGAAGGTAAGGTTTGAGCCATTCCATCTATATGTTTGTTTCTATATCCTTTGCTTCACAACTTCATATGAAAATGCTTTAACATTAAAAGGCAACTCCACGTCTTGTTCCAAGTCTAAAAAAATGTATTACACATTTAAGAATTATATTAAGCTATCATTCAAAAGGAGGCTTAATAATGGATTCATGAATTAGAATGAAGCTCTTTCCAAGGCTATGCAACATAAGGTAGAGGATACTACATTATTGCTTTCACAAGGCATTCTCCACCTATGAGATATTAAACAAAAACCACATCCCCTCAACCATAAGATTCACAAGAAGAAATGGCAAGGCATGAAGCGATTTCTTGGTAAAAGGACTATCAATGAAAACTTCAAGCTTCATGCTATTAAGGAAAGGAATAATCTCAACGAGTTCATGAACTTAAATTCAATGAACATGAAAGATGTTGGCTAAGAGCTCATCAAGATAATCTTTCATTTCCATTTCAATTATCTGCAAAGTATGCCATTAACGCATATGACTTTCATTAAGTCGTTGCATCTTTTGGGTAAAGTGTGAGCTATTCCACTTGAATGTTTGTTGATCCATCTTGCCTTACCATTTCATGAATGAAAATGCTCTTAAACCAAAGAGGTAAGCTTCAAATGCCATTCATCGAAGTCTTTAACAAAAACTTACTATATGAAATGCAAGAATTCGATCAAACAAATAGAGGAAAGAGACATTCATAAAAAGATTCATTCAATGATTTCTTAAACAATAGCACATTGCTTCAAGTATGAGATTCACAAGAATAACAAAGGCATAAATAGATTGCTCTTATAAATGTTTAAACTATGAAAAAATCAAGCTTGAAGCCATTACATAAGAAAATGCTATGAAACAAGCTTATGGGATAAAATGTTTTAATACAAATGAAAATGTCGATGAAAATTTCATCAAGATAGTTGTGCACTGCCACTTCATTTCTCCATTGCAAAGGCAAAGCTATAACCTTTTTCATGTCAATTATTCCTTACTAAATCCTTACTAAATCTTGCTTCTTCTGACAAATCCACCAAGCTTAAAATGCATTGGGTCCTCTTGCAACTCAATTTTTCATTGTTCAACATCTCCCTTGCAACCACAACATTGAAGAATCGATTTATTGAGTGAAGGATGATCTATGTGTAGCAAGGGAGAAAATATTACTCCTCCAAGGATGAAAACACACTGCCAAAGAGTTTCACAAGCTTGTTTGCAAATCTCAATGAGCAAGCAACCATTAAAGCTCAAAAATGCTATCTCCAAACCCCTATTGGAGAATTAGAGGAATAGGTATATCAGAGAGCTACTATTCCAATAGAGAGAGGTGGTCTCTAAAGACATTGTTACAACACTTGAGTACAATCAAGCATAGCTCATCACAAAGATCACATATTCATCATAATCATTTGTTTAGTTGTTTAGATTGATTCATACAACCATCTTATATTAAGATTTAACCAACTCCCTTTAAGCGAGGAAGATGAGGTCCACGTAGATTGGTTAGGAAGCATAACAAATTGCTTTGTTTACCTTGTTTTGTGCACTAGTCAATTATTATGTTCTAACTATCCAACCAGTCAAAAACTTAGTCAACCATCCAATCGGTCTCCTAGTCAACCCCTCAATCGACCACTATGTCAACCTCTTAGTTGATTATTCTATTCAATTGTCGACCGGTTGTTTCCAGAAAATCTAGAGGTGTGATGAACCTACATAACCTACTATTGTTACATGATTTTTACCCTGTGACCTTGGGTCCGTGTCACAACAAAGCCTAATTGTACTTAAAAGACAGAACCTACCTTCCCACACATAAAATTATAATAAAATAACTACTTGGAAGAGATAATAGAAGATATCATACCTTGTATCCAAATGTTCGATGTAGTTCCTCTCTCTCAACCTTTGACTTGCTCTTGATCTTTGCTCACACCTACCTGCAGAAGGAGATCAAGTCTATATTGTAGCAAGGTAGTTATGAAATCAAGTTATACATGTAATGTGAAAATTCAAATATGTAAAGCAAGTTAAAATATATAAATAGATTGAACAAAATCACACATATATAGAGGGAAAGATAACTCTTTTATTGAAACAATATAAGTAGGTAGTTACAACCTGACTCTAACCGTCAACATTTCCTCGAAGCCAACCGCATGGGTTCCTCCACTGGACCCTTCTAACATCAACTTAGCAAAGCGGTTCTTCCTCAAATGACCTAGAAGGAATAGGAACACACCCTACAATCCTATATGAGAGAGGAAGGAATGCTGGAAAACATGTTTCTAGATCAAGGGATGCTACTGAAAGGTTCATGGAATAGGGGAGCTTGCTAATCGTCAACATAATATTGCATCAAGCTTGTCTCTCTTTATCCATACCCCCATAGGTGCTTATATACCATCTTAAATAGGTTAAGATGGTTATATTCCGTTGTGAACAATCCAATGGAAGTTTGGAAACGAGCCAAACCAAAAACCCCGACAAAAAATGTGGAATATTTTTATTTTTTCACAAAATTGAGGGTATACTCGGTTTGTACTCTAGAAAATAACGTATATACGCGATTTGCACATGGGTGAATAGAGTATGACAACAAAAGTGTTGTTTTTGGGATGAATATGATGAAGGATAGTGGGATTTAGGTGTGCAAGCTAGGGAATGGACTAGGCCATCTCAGAAATGAAAATGCAGTGTGGCAATTTATGGTATAAAAGATGCCCCCTAATATATGAGGTCAGAAGAACAATTGATGGTCGAAATACATTATAACTCTGAGAGGCGAGGATGCATTGAATTAAGTCCCAATGAAAGTTCCCAGAAAACTGATCTAAGAACAAAACCGACGATGAAAATCAAGTTAGAGTATTCTCTTCCCGAGTCGGGCATACCCATGCTCATGAGTGATGTAAGCATGTCCACCAAATCAAGTACACTACAGATCCATGAGTAATGAAAGCATAACTGATTTCCATGGCCACGAAAACTATACACAGTGGTTCCATGTGATATATATAGAAGTAGCAATCATGGCCATGAAAAAATACACCGTGGATCCATGCAATTGTAGATCATAGCCATGAATGGATACATAATGGAGCTATGTCTCAAAATCAAAATAGAGGATATATGGAACCAATGAATTGAGAAAAATTATCCTATGGAAGTACCAATTTCACTAAGGGTGGAACCATCAATACATGTCGGGTAGGAGCACACAAAATGTGATGTTCGTACTTCACCCGAAGTCTTCAAAGTGATTCGTCGTGGTACGAGTCTACACTATGTGAATAGATGTGTTGAAGTTGAACACAATGAGACACCATTTGATTACTGGTCATTGATGTATATCATTAATATACGTGAGACAACCCACCGATGATGACAATGGGCGTCAAGGTACCTAGTACAATCTAACAAGTGTGAATAAATGAGTTGATGTCGAATACTTGATAGAATCTACCGATCATAGGAAATTGATGTATTCCCACTATCAATAGTGAGGGAACTTGTCACTGATGACTGCAAGCACCAAAATACTAAAAATGACTCTAGATCCCTGTCCCAACGCAATATGTGTTGAAGTCAATAGGAAGAGATCCACTGGAAGGAGGGAATTAAGGCATCCCCCATCATCTAACACGCAGAGTAACAGAAGGCCAAATATTTGGAAGAACTCATACGAAAATATTGTATTGACCACACCGAGGTACAACTCCGACATGCACCAGATGGAATAGTGCATGTTAGAGACTCTCTAAATAGTAGCCAATGATGAAGACTATTGACAAAGATGATAAATGCACCAATGGGGTCAAATGGAAACCAAGGTACCGTACAAATCCCTATGTGTGATCATTGTTGTTGACATCAAACACAAGGGAAATCGCTTAGTCAATGACCAAAGATGGTTTTTCATATGTTGAGCTAAGGTCACCTATCAATAATGGAAATAGGCCCAGGGTGCAACTATGGGTCATATTCTCAAAGCAATGTGTTAGAGTCGATAAGAGCAGACTTGCCTGCAAGAAGTCGACGGGGACCTTCTATACTAGCACGAGTGAAATACAAAGATACTTGTGAAACTGAGATGTACTTGATCGACATTGGGAAGGCTGACTTGGAAATTCAAATATTTATGCATAATGGTTGAATCAGGTTGAAACTTTCCTTGAACAAAAGCACGACACATTATGTGACCTAGGCAGCATGGATTACAGACTGGGATACATCTACGATACAAAAGGCATCAACATACACTCCATATGACTGAAAGAATAACGAGCCATAAGAGATTATTCTCAACAACGATAAAAGTCTCCTAAAGCCATACTAAACCCAAAAATATTGAGATACTGGCTCAAAGATTGTGCTTTGTTCAAGGGCGACAAAATTGCTTCCCAATAAAGAGATAGATGCTTTCCCCCCTTCTGTTTGTTTTTTTTTTTTTTGGTTTAAATATTATTAAAGCTTGAAAAAGAAAAAAAAATGCTATAGTACAATGGAGGAAATGAGTGTCGCGGGAAATCAAACTAGTTGCAAAGTGAAAGGAAAATACCTATGCTCAATGCAAGAAAGCATGTGCACGATAAGGACACTTAGGGGAAAGTCTTCTCCAGGGTTAAAATGTGTCAAGTCGCAAAGGCATAAATTGCAAGGCTAGCAACTGGTAGGAATGCATAAGCAAATGGTTCAACAACAACAAGCTAAACCTGACATTAGGCCTAGAAGTGCTGTAACAAACCCACTATCATAATTTAAAAAGTTTGGGTTAATCTCCCACAAACCTGCCTTAGAGAAATGCCAATCCCTAGTTCAATATCGGGACTCGGGGTTTCTAATGCCGAAACTTACTCACCCCCATGACTCGCGATCCTGGGAACTCCGATGCGCTCCATACATTATTAGTCCTCTAGGCTATGCTTGACCCATGTGACCATTTACCGGGATACCATGCATTATAACCTTCACAAAACTGCGAATTCCGATTTTGCGATGTGATTAAACCCTAATCAAACATCCGTTAATCACTTTTATCGAAGAGTATAAGTTAATTGCGTCGGCTTTCAAGGTTCGCGATTTCATAGTGCATGGACCTTGTCCATGAATTCCTTGATAACCGTGCGATGCCACCTGTCCACGGTTGACCCTTCCGTGGGACCCGCTATTTCTTGACTTATCGAGTAGCGTTTAGTTTCAGCTAAAGCATAGATGCCAGTCGGGGTTTCCGCGATTTCCGATGAAAACAGATCGTACCACGTGTCCCTAAGAGCGAGCGGTCCGATCTCGCCAGTCGCATATCAGCGATTCCGTGTGACTGGTTTTACGTGTGCTCAAATACTCCGTTCCTCGTTCAGGCGCTCTTTCCCGAGTTACGACAGCGATAGAAATGATGGAGGCTGACCCATATCGCTTCTCGCTGTTTCGGGGTTTTCGGACTTCGCGGTTTCGTAATGTAAAGGTTTCGTGTCCACGAAATATCCGATACGCCGATTCCCGATTTTCCGATGAACAAAGCTCCGACAACGCCCGATCCTTTCCCACCTGTCACCGAGATGAGCGGCGGGATTGATTCACCGAGGTTTGGACTTATGATCTAGGATCCAGAGCGGTCCGGTCGTTCACGCTACACACTTTCTACAGGCTAAACTTCAGGTAAAACTCTTCGATCCAACGATTTCTGAGATTTCTACTCCGGATCGATGAAAACCGGATCGTTTCCTGCTGCGCCATACCGGCAACCCTGTGACTTCCCCGGATCAATGGTGAATTGAATTTGGACCCGAGACCCTAACGGTCAGTTACGTTCTTTTGGGTCTTGGGGTCTACGATCCCAGTTTTCTCGTTGTTCACGATGATAGAGGGAAAAAGGGGAAAGTTATGTAACGCCTGCGTTACTTCGTCAATCTAATGGTGGTGAATGACTATAGTTCACCCGACGAGATCTCATCAGTCGATTTGTCACTCCTCACAACCCTAATACCTTGGAACCTTAATAGAATCGTTCCTCCGTAGCGGGGTTAATAAAGGCCTATGCGTTCGGAAGGTTCTTGTTAAAGGTTCTTAAGTGAACCTTTCAAGGAAGTCACCGGTGGGGAGATCCCTCTGGGGTATTCGAAGCGGGTAAAGGAAGGCGACTTGGGGCCAATTTTGGGCATGTGATTAAGATCCACTTGTCCAGCGTAAACAAAACACGGTTTCCTCTGTGTTAAGCGTATATCAACTCATTCGTATTTAAGCACTCTGTAGGACATTCTCGCAGCTGGAATCATTGACAAATTCCTTGGTTCTATGAACATCTACTCCATAGTAACAATTATTATGCGGAATGATTCTTTCACGGGAAACATTTATCATTCCACAAGTCATGAACATATGTAAACAACATGTAAATTTCAAATGCAATATAAGGAGCAAAACACTTATCAGAAATACTTTGCTTAATGGAAACAAGCTGGCGGGAGAGTGCTTTCGTTTAACCGTGGGCGTGCCATGACTCAAGGGATGTACCACCTAGCCACCCGGTGAGACCACGATTTCACGAGACCTGCGTCTCTCGTCCACCGGTGTCAGGAGCAAAGGTTTCAATCCCCTCCCCTCTGCGATCACTCACTCTGCATAGAAAAAAATTGCCAGAGTTACCCTCGCGTCTGCCCCCCTTTCCAATCGCTTCTACGTCACGCCTTATCCTCTCACGAGAATTAGCGTGTGTACGATTTCTACTGTAGAGTGGGTCATGATGGCTCTACGGATAGGCGGTCCACCTCCCCATCCCTCATCAAGCCATCCACCTTAGGCGCAGAGGCCATTGAATTTCGAGCCCATTGGCCGTTGTTTTTCCGGGCCAGTGGAGTCCAAACGCGGTATATTATTCTTGGTGGAAATTAACGCCACATTTTCAGGTGCCCTCCTGCCACAATAGAGTAGTCTCTTTTCCACTTTTATCCCTCTCGGCCGGTTAACGATAAGTTAAGCGGTATTTACATTCATTGACCTCTTCCTGCCGGGTCCATTTACATCCACATATTCATGCCTTAGGTTTGCCATAGTCCTTGGCGGTTCGAGTTATATTTACAATGCGGGAAGCGAGGGGTGTTACAATTCCCTCCCATAAAGGGGAACATCGTCCTCGATGTTCTTACCTACAACATGAATTACGTAATACGAGGAAGTAAACAAAATGGGATATGCACGCCTCCTTGGCATCCTCCATTTCCCATGCTTAACTCATGTCGGGCCAAAATGTTTCCCTTTGCACCTTGACATTACCTGCAATGGTTATGTTTAGAAGTTGAGTTCCCTTACTGTCCGATCGTCTTGGGGTTACGGGAATTCTCCCTCGGTTCCACACGGATCACAGAACCAGTCAATTATATGATTAGCATCATGCATATATTCTTCAATGGAAACATGGAAAACATTATGTGCTTTACGGTGGGAGGAAGTGCTGGCCGATAGGCTACAAGTCCCACTACATTACAGAACCTCAAAAGGTCCACAATCACAGGGGTGTCAATTTGGCAGAAGCTCCCATTTTTAGGGAACTCCTTTTTGGGCTTAATTATGAGATACACATGATCTCCCACATATAACTCTTTATGAGTTCTCTTGCAGTCTGCATAACTCTTTTGCCTATCCTAGGTAGCCTTCAAATTTTGTTTTATTTGGGTCACTTCTTGTTCCATTTCTTTAATCATTTCAGGTTCGATGGTAATTATTTCCACTGGATTACTCCAACTAACTAGAGTATTACACTGTCTACCATAGGGACCTCGAATGGGCTCATCTTTGGGATGCTTGGTAGCCGTTGTTGTGAGCAAATTCTACCAAGTGGCGGGGTAGTCTTTCCATTTCTTAGGTTGATGCATCACATGTATTCTTAACATATCTTCTAATATACGGTTTACTCTTTCTGTTTGTCCATCGGTTTTGCAGGGGTGATAGGCGGTACTAAAACAACAATTTGGTCTCTAATCCGGCCATCGGTGATTTCCAAAAGTGGGAAGTAAATTTTGTGTCTCATCCGGTCATTATCTCTTTAAATGCTTGGTCTTGGTCGAACACCTCTTTCATAAATACACGTGCGATATCTATCGCCTTGCAAATCGATTTGGTGAGGATAAGTAAAGAAGCGGACTTACTTTCGGTTATGATCCCACCACCATAATGGCATCATTCATGCGGTTGAAGTCGATAATTCGGTGTTGAAATCCATGGAGATGGTCTCCATTTCCATTAGGATGAATTAAAGGGTCGCGATGTCCGGTAGATTATTCGATGTTCTACTTTAACTTGTTGGCATTCTATACATTAGACCCAAATATTTAGCTCGTCCTTCTTCAATTGACCCGATTAAAACTTCCAGTTGGCATTAATCATTTTCTGGTATACTGGGTGACCAATGTAAGGTCTTTTTATGTAATTCATCCATGATGAACCTCTTCCAAGTCGTCACAATTTGGAGCGTAAGTCTATCTCGTAGGTGAGTAGACCTCCTTAGGTCATCTGATGTAACCATTATTTAGTTCAGTAGTTTCTTAGCTGTAGAATTGAGGGGTCCACATTTGGACCGAAAGGATCGTGTCTTGTGCCTCCTTGACTCTGATCTTGACATCTGTCTCGAGGGTACTCCGCCGTGACGGTGGATTGTTTTCGTAATGCGCTTACGCACAAGGGCATGATACCTATTGCTCTCCTTTCCTTTGATGTGTTTGATCACCGAAATCAAATTCACTAAGGGGGCCATCCATCTAGCTTGTCGAGTATTAAGCTTGGGTTGATCAAACCAATACTGTAATCCACCGATTGATGTCATAAGTACAAATTTCCTTCGAGGTAATGCCTCCACATTTTTTAAGGCATGCCCTATGGCGTGATTCTAGATCATGGGTCACATGGTTGACCTCATGCTCATTCAATTACCCAGGAGTTCATAGCGGATCGCCTTTCCTTCCTGCATGGGACTCCATCGAATCCTTCTTTGCATGCATCACATTGCACACAAAGGAAGTCGACTTAGTTTGAATTTTTCAACAAGGGTGCATGGGTTAGTAAATGTTTCAAGGGTTGAAATATTTCTTCACATTCTTGTGTCCACATAAAGTTTCTTTCCTTCTTACGGGCGTTGATTGGACAAGCCAATCTTGGAGAGAGAATCGCGCCAGTCTCCTATGAGTATCAGCCAATCCCATGGAAAGGATCTAATGTCCAGAGACATCCTTTGGGGTGAAGCCATTCCATATTAGACTGATCTTGTCGAGGTCTGCTGCTACCCTTCCTTGGACATAACATGTCCCAATTAGTGTATTTGTTTTTGAAAGAGTCACATTTGCTGAATTTAGCATAGAGATGATGCTCTCTTATCACTTGTAGCCTGGAGTCTAAGATGTTCTTCATGTTCTTCTCTATTCTTAGAGTAGATTAAGATATTATCAATAAAACTAATGCAGATTTATCTAGGATTTTCTGGTATTGTTCATTAAGCACATGAAGTGGCAAGGGCATTGGTTAGCTTAAATGGGTACTACCACAAACTCATAATGACCATGCAGGTGTCCGGGCGGTCTTATGGATGTCTTCACCAACAATTCCAGGACTTGATGGTGTCACAGTTCTCAAGTCAATCTTTGAATGAGCACCTCCAAGCTGATCAAATAGATCATCGATCACAGGCAAGGGGTATTTGTTCTTTATGGTTTACTTTATTAGGTTATGCATAATCTATACGCCAGTGAAGGGGTGCCATCTTTCTTTTCTAAAGCGGGACGGTGCTCCCAGGGGGACCTTATTTGAGTCGAATATAACCCTTATCCATCATTCTTTCAATTGAAATTTGAGTTCAACTAACTTCGGTGTGCTCATCCAGTAGGGTGTTCTGAACCGCCTTTGCTCCTGGTGCAAGTTCTATTGAAGTCAATGTCTCTTCGGTAGACTTCGGTGGCTAATACGGAAATACATCTGCGGTATTCTCTCGGGGATAGAGATTGGTCTTTGGGGCTTGGATGCACCTTGGGTTATCTTTAACTTACATCTTGCTTGTGTATAGGGACATCCTTTTCGGCAATATTTCCTCATTTGTAATGCGTGTTGTCTCACTTGGTTTAAGATCCCTTGGAGGTTATCCTTTTCCTTCTTCGTTCACACACATCCTAAGGTTTTATAGTAGCAGTCCAGTTTGGCTTTATGGGCAACTTGACCAATCCATACCAATCAACGGTCGTGCAAGTCCAGGGTAACCGGTATTAAGGGTTGCTTCAGGTGGGGATTCATAACATTAGTGGCGAGGATAAGTACGACCTCTACCACCAACACCTTTTGGTGCAGGTGGCCTACTTTGTATAACCATGGTTTAGTTTAGCACTGGCCAGGTACGTAGCTTACACATAAGCGGTTCTAGGGGATATATAACTCCAATTTGAACCGGGGTCAATCCAAACAGCAGGATACCAAATGGTTGAAGATCATACCTTCCTATTTCCCTGCCCGGAAGCTTGGTGGTCAGCACAGTTATTGTCCAAGAAGTACGCATAAATCCGTGGCACCTCCACAGCCCACATCGTTGTGAGTGTTAGCTTCACGCATGTTATAAACTTTCCGACTATTTGTCGGAGTGGACAGTCTCTCGGAGATGATCTCCTCTGCAATCCAAAAATTCCAAAGGTTTTCTCTTTCGGTTATCAATCCTTACTGGTGTAGGTTCGAGGAAGTTTTAACAATCCATAGGAAGAGTTACTGGCTGGAGTACCTCCGGGTTGGAAAGTTCATTACGTGGTTCTTCTGGTAGTTTTTAAATCACGAAGTTTGCTCCCTTTTTGAAATTTTGAACCATTCTTTTTGTTTCCGGTCTCCACGGGACTCTGCCCGGTAGCTTGTTCGCGACAATATGTAAGCCTTTAAATTATGAAACCTTCTAAGGTCTTTGTTTCGTCAAACTCGATTCGGTTCGGTATTCTTTGGGAAGCCACTAATGAAGCGTTGTACCTTCGCCTTCTAGGCTTTGATGTAGGGTGCGTGCCTTGGTAAAGTCGAGAAATTTGTTGGCATATTCATCCATGGTAGAAGTTGGCTGGATTTGAGTTCCTTAAAACTCTTTGGTCTTCTAAATTGAAATACCTTTCAGGCCAAAATACTTCTTAGGAGGTACTTCTCAATGTTTCCAAAGGCGAGGGTCCTCCTGCACTACCCTTTTATATTCTTAAGGTCTTCCCACCCGGATGAGCCTTTCCGTTCCAATTGAAAGTGGCCACTCGCGAGACCTTCAAGTTCTCGAGAAATCATGGACTCTGAAATATTTTTTTGGTCCAAGTAGCCAAGCCTCGACCTCCTCTCTCCCTTCTTTATCACTTGCGGAATTCGAAGGAAGGGAGGTTTGGCCTTTTAAATTCCCCTCAAATTTATGACTCTTGGAAGTCTTTTGTTTCTTATATTTTCTTCGAGAATAGGAGATGATCCTGTTCTTTAGAAGAACTTTCTGAATCACTGAATTCCTTCTCGTTGGAATCATCGGCATTGGTCCTTTACCTCAGGGGTGGACCTTTACGGATGTGCTTCTCTCGGTGTGGCCACTGACCCGACCATGATTTTGCATCTCAGGTTAATGTCTTTGCATTTGTCGTTGTAGGTCGGATGGGCTCTGCGGTACATTAATTTCTGGTTGCTTCTCTTGTTCTTTCATCATCCTTTCATTATGCTCCGGTATGCAGTTTTGCAATTCGACCATGAGGCTCTTCACCGTCTCAGCTAAGTATGTAGGAGTTCCTATTACTCTTCTTTCATGAGACTCCTCATCTCTGTTGTGGGAGTAGTCTCCCACTTCTTGGTGAGCCACCATACTCTGCATTTGTAGATTACCGCGGTTGATCATCCACTTGAATGTGAAAGGGCAAACGTTGGTTATTAGTAAAGAGTTAAATACATTTGATAATTTGTACATAATTTCATAATTCTTTCACACATACACACCACAGTCGGGTGCTCATATTCCAAGTTTTTCTAATCCTGGATAAGATAGTTAAAGCAGGGGTTACTCCTCATAGGAATGCTTCAAATGGAGTTTATCTTGGTCTTGTTGGTGCATGAGCCCAAGTGGGCCAGTGTTGTAACCATGCTCTAACCACTTATGCCAGACCCACTATCATAATTTAAAAAGTTTGGGTTAATCTCCCACAAACACCTTAGAAGCGTAATCCCTAGTTCAATGTCGGGTTCGAGGGGTTTCTAATCACGAACTTACTCGCCCCATGACTTCATGATCCACAGGAACTTCCGTCGCTCCTTACTGATATTAGTCCCTCTAGGCTATACAACAATACATGACCATTTTAGGATATGGGTATAACCTTCCCAAAACCCCGATCTTTGATTTTGTGATGTGATTAAGCCCTAATCAAACCTACATTAATTAACATTTTATCGAGAAGAGTTTAAGTTAATTGCATTGGCTTTCGGGGTTCGCGATTTTTTAGTGCATGGACACCTTGTCCACAAATTTCGCGATAACTCGATACCCGATTACCGCATCCCGCCAGTTGACCTTAGTGAATTTGCGCTAATTCTTGACTTATCCGAATCGGCGTTTTAGCCGATTTCATTAAGCATATAGATACCGTCGGGTTTCTGATTTCCCGATAAACCCGATCATTGCGTGTCCCTAAAGTGACGGTCCGATCTCATGAGGAGAATCGCATATCAGCGATTCCGATGTGACCTGGTTTCGCAATGTGCTCAAATACTCGATTCCCGTTCGACCCTTTCCCGAGGTTAGACGCAGCGTCAGGAAATGATGGGTATTATACTCGTCTCATTTGTTTGAGGGTTTTGGGACTTGGCGGTTTGAATGCAAGGTTAGTGTCCCGCGAAATCCCCGATACATCAATTCCCGATTTTCCGATGAACAAAACTCCGACAACACCGTCCCTTGCCACTGTCCTCACGGATGAGCGACCGGATTGATTCACCGAGGGTTTGGGACTTATGATCTAGGACCAAGCGATTTAGATGGTTCTGCTACACACTTTCCTACCGGAGGCTAAACTCCATGCAACTCTTCCCGATCCAGCGATTTGCGGGAATTCTACTCTCTCAGTCGATGGCTGGATCATTTCCTCATGCGCCACTTACAGCAAACCCTCGCAACTTCCCGGATCAGCGGCTGACGGGTATTTGGATCGAGATCTAACGGTCTAGTTTCGTTCTTTTGGGTCTTGGGGTGTATGATCCCAATTTTCTCGTTGATCACGATGATAGAAGGCAAGGGGAAGGGTATGTAACGCCTACGTTACTACGTCAATCTAATGGTCGCGAATGACTATGGTTCACCCGACAAGATCTCATCGATTAGATTTGTCACCCCTCACAACCCTACTACCTTGGAACCTTAATGGGATCATTCCTCATCGTACAGGGTAAATAAGGCCTATGCGTTCGGAGTTCTTATTCGAGAGTTCTTGGTAGACCTTTTCCAAGGGGGTCACCGTTGAGAGATCCCTAGGAGGTATTCGAGGAAGCAGGTAAAGGAAGAAAGCTTCCTGAGGATGGTTGGGCATGATTAGATCCATTTGTCAATGTAAACCGAGCACAGTTTCCCGCCGATTATTTAAGCATATCAACTCATTCATGTCAAGCACTACACGGACATTCTCACGCTGATCATTGTGACAAATTCCTTGGTTCTATGGCTAACATCTACTCCATATTAACAATTATTATACAGACAATTCTTTCACACGAAACATTTATCATTCCACAAGTCCATGAACATATGTGGCCGGCATGCCAAATTTCAAATTAATATAGGCAAAACACTTATGACCCTGCCCGACCAATGGAAACAAGCTGCGAGAGGTGCTCGTTTCCACCCAACAAATTAGCGACTCGAAGGATGTACCACTAGCCACCCGAGATGAGACCACGATTTCCTAAGACATGCGTCTCTGCATGCATGGGTGTCCGAGGGGCGAACATCCAGCCCCTCTCTGCGATCACTCACTCACATGGAAGCGCCGGAAGGTTCCCCTCGTCGCCATAACTGTCGTTTGATTTGTCACGCCTTATCCTCTCGAGGAATTGGCGTGTGTACGATTTCTCTTGTCTTAGGTCAGGTCATGGCGGTGGCTCTGGATGGGCGATCCACCTCCATCCCTCATCAAGCCATCCACCTTAGGCACGCAAGGCGGTAATTCCCGGGGCAGTGAGCCGCTTTTGGTTTTTCCGGGCCAGTGGAGTCCAAACGCGGTATATTATTCTTGGTGGAAGTTAAAGCCCCTTTCAAAGGTGCCCTCCACCACCATCATGGTCTCTTTTCGCACATCCCTCTCGGTAGGTTATGATAGAATTCAAGCCCCATTATTTACATTCGGTGACCTCTTCCTGCGGGTCCATTTACATCACATATTCATACTTATAGGTTTGTGCCATAGTCATGGCAGTTCGGTTATATTTACAATCCGGAAGCGGGGTGTTACAAGTCGCGGCTTGATCAATATACGAAATGCATTTACAACTCAACAAAATTTTGGAAGCCACATGGGTAAGTTAGCCAGAAAGATATTGAGAGGAAGTCGGGCTTCAATGCAAAAACATGGAAGGAGTAAACAAGGCTTTTGAGCCTATAGAAATAGCACGGGTGTCAAAGGCGGTGAGGTACTAATTAGGACACCCATGGAGAGGTAAGTTATACCATCCATAAAATACAACTTTAAAGCAACATGAAGGTATAATGTCATAAATGAATAGGGTTGACCCTATGGAAAATATATGTGGAATCACGGATAAATTAATCATTGACCTCTTCCTGCAGGTCCATTTACATCACATATTCATACTTATGAGTTTTGCCATAGTCCTTGGCCGGTTCAGTTATATTTACAATCCGGGGGAAACAGGGTGTTACAAGTGCGAGCAATCAATATGCAATGCATTTACAACTCAACAAAATTTTGGAAGCCCCGTGGGTAAGTTAGCCAAAAAGATATTGAGAGGAAGTCGCGAGGCTTCAATGCAAAAACATGGAAGGAGTAAACAAGGCTTTTGAGCCTATAGAAAAAACTGTAGCCTGGGTGTCAAAAAGGCCAGTGAGGTACTAACGAGGACACCCATGGAGAGGTAAGTTATACCATCCATAAAATACAACTTTAAAGCAACATGAAGGTATAATGTCGTGAACGAATGGGGTTGACCCTATGGAATATATGTGATTGATACAGATAAATTAATTTTGTAGGAAAGATGGAACCTACACTACATGCAAGTAAAAATACAATACCTACTGAAGAGTCTGAAAAATGGTTACATAAATAGCAACATATGTTAGAGGGAGTCCCGTAGGAAATGGCCAGAAAAAGATTGATAAGAATATATGTAGCTTCAACACAAAGTAATGGCGGGACTAAACATGACTCTCGAGCCTATGAAAGTATTTCGGCATGGGCGCCAAATTGTGAACAAGGTTTTGACTAGGGAACCCATGAATGATAGGCTCTACCACGTGAATTACAACACTTATAAACAACAAAGAAGGTTCTGTGTTGCAACTCAATGGGGTTGATCCCAAGGAAAAATGAAACAAGAAACAAATAATGCAAAAATGCATGGAGGGGAAAATCTAACCTATATGCCAGTTTCAAGATCATTACATGTTAGAACGGATCGACATGATGGACAAAAAGGTACCAAATAAAATGTCTCCAAAGTCCTATATATAAGACCAAAAATACTCATCCAGAAGTTAAAAAGTCCAATATAGAAACCTCTGATAAAAACACGTGCTATGGGATACATAACTTACAAACAAGAAACCCTAAAAGTACAATATGTACAGAGCACTGCATAGCCTTGTGGTCTATGCATAAGAGTTCTCTAGGTAGAGACCAGTGTTAGGCTCAGACGAAGGGTTTCTTTGGTAACCATCTTGTAAAATATGCAGTTCGAGAAGAGGTCGAAAATCTATAATCACAGCTTCAAGGATAGCCTCATATGAAGGAAACTCAACATTCATGAAACCAGAGCTCGACAACACACAAACACTAGAGCTCAAGGTCTCACAAACAATAAGATGAGACTCAAGAGGAAGCGCCAAATTACTTGGACCAATAGGGGGAAGCAAGGGCTCCCATGCCCTCATTGGATAAAACACTTGATCAATTTTCGATACCTTGTCTCGAGAAGGCCAACATGACTATAAAGGATCCTTCTCATAGGCAATTGAATATTGAGGATATGATGCCACATAATTCACCCGTGGCGGAGAAGAGTCTACTCGAACACTAGGAACACACAAAGGAGAAACCTGAACCAAAGTCAAAATAGGATGGTGATTAATAGATGAAAGTTGATCAATAGTGACAATGCTTACATTGTGAGGAAAATGAATCACACAAAAAATCATAGACACCACAATGTTCATAGCATAAACATAATCATGCCCCAGAATTATATTGAAGTCTAAAGGGCCTAACACCACTAAAATATAGACTAAGATAGTATTTCCACCTAACGTGATAGGTAATTGAGGAAGAATCCCCAAACATTCATTAGGTCTTCTGTTGAAATCCAACAACTCACTAGTAGCTAACACAAGCTCGGGAGAAACCAAAGCTTGCCAAGCCAAGGAGGATAAAATACTCGTAGAGGATCCTTTGTCTACAATATATCGACAAACACCTTTCAACATAGATTCAACCAGAACTATTATCCAGAAAGGTGTAGAAGAAGGAAGGCGAGGCTCCACAAGATCATTCCAATGAAAGGAAACCATCCTAGGACTTGGAGGGAGCGTACTCGAAGAGAGTGGAATGCCCCCTTATTCAGAAGGTATTGAACTAGAAATGCTAAAGACATAGTCAAAATATGCATCACTCCCCGAAATAAGAGTAGGATAAGATGAAGATTGCATCATCTCGACCACTTTGGAAGATTGGTCGCTCTCCAAGAGATGAGTGAGATTGACCGAAGATTGCATCGGTACAACCACTTCCACAACCACTAGTTGAATAGGATGCTAGACAGTATGGTCAACAAACGCATCACCCCCCAAAATGATACTGGTATCGACCAAAGACGGGATCGACACAAACACTTCATCAACCAATGATTGATTAGATTGTTGGGAAATTGAAGACGACACACAACTAGAAGGGCCTTCACACAATGAACACGCTCTTCGTACCACGATAGTAACAGGGCACAAATGAGTAAGGTGATCTCCTTTGCAAATCTTACAATGGGAACTTGGGCTTACGTCCTATACGTCTAGGATTATCAACCATATCAATGCCTCTAACATGACTGGTAGTGATCGGTGGGTTACCGCCAACATGACTTGTAGTGTCTAGGTGTTGATCTCCAACATGACTTGCAGAGGTTGGTGACGTTTGTCTAGTATGACTAGCAATGACTAGACTCGTGCCCCCGACATGACTTGCAATGGATGATGGGTTTCCCTCAACATGAATTGCAATGGCTAGGTGTTGATCTCCAACACGACTTGCAGAGGCTGGTGACATTTGTCCAGTATGAATAGCAATGACTAGACTCGTGCCTCCATCATGAATTGCAGAGGGTGAGTACATGCCCCCAACATAACTAGAAGAGGTTGGTGGCACATCTCCAACATGACTAGCATAGGTTGGCGACGGATCTACAACGTGACTTGCAGAGGTTGGTGATGTTTTTCTAGCATGACTAGACTCGTGCCCCCAACATGACTTGCAATGGTCGGTGGGTTACCTCCAATATGAATTGCAACAGCTATGTGTTGATCTCAACCATGGCTTCCAAAGGTTGGTAACGTTTGTCTAGTATGACTAGCAGTCACTACACTCGTGCCCCCATCATGAATTGCAGAGGGTGCGTGCATGCCCACAACATGACTAGTAGAGGTTGGTGGCACATCTCCAACGTGACTAGCAGAGGTTGGTGATAGATCTCCAACATGATTAACAGAGGTTGGTGAACCAATGTTAGTATAACTCACATTGGTTGGAATTGTGCTTCTAGCGTGAATCACAACTACTAGTTTATTGTCCCCAGCATGTCTCGTAGAGACTGGTGACAGGTCTCCAACATGAATAGCAAAGGTTGGTGACTTAGTGCCAGTATGACTTGCAGTGACTGGACTTGTGCTTCCAACGTGACTTACAAAGGTTGGTTGCTTGTCCCCAACATAACTCGTAGAGGCTGGTGACAGGTCTCCAACATGACTAGTAGAGGTTGGTGACTTCTTCTTCTTACTCTTACTCTTCCTATTTCTTTTAGACTTCTGGTTACTAGTAGCTACACTTTCACCGAAAGAGGGAGAAGGATAAGGAGTATACTTTGCTAATGCAGAAGGTGAAGGATTAACATCCATACGATGCCCATGACATACAATGCTTATCTGAGAATAATCAAGAGCATTTGAGACATTCAGAGTGGTCCACAATGTAACACCCTGTTTCCCCCAGTTTGTAAAAATAACTATACTGGCCAAGAACTATGGAAAACTCAAAGATTGTGAATGTTTGATTTAACAGACCTTTGTATAAAAGGTCTGAGGAATGTAAATGATGTATGAATATATGTTGCATAACTGCTGAGAGGGGGATGTGCTGAAAAGAGACCACGATGGCTGAGAAGAGGTGGTGGACGGGACCGGGGGTGGCTGTGTTAACTTCC
>SNQJ01S0171993.1:20481-33274 GCA_010110895.2 Picea sitchensis
TATATATATATATATATATATATATATATATATATATACATTGAACAAGTTCATATTCTGAGTCCATTCTCGGAAGATCTATCCCATTTACTTGACTCACGCGATGTCTTGGTTGGATTTCCCCGAAGGCACCTTGATCAGAATCTGGACCAGGGGGCAAATTTTAGCTCAAAAATCAACATTCTCGGAATTGCCTCAAAACGAATGAGAGTGTAGCCCTCGCCGTCACAAACCCAACGCAACTCATTTCGTCTCAAACAAACATCGGGAGCGAGAGATATAGCGATATGTTTGTCAAGTCAAACAGGGAAAAAAAATGATGCTGACTGGGCAGTCCGTACAGGCTGACGTGGCAGAGTCTGTACATGCTGACGTGGCGACCGTACGGTGACATGTCACCTGTTGACGTGGTGGCTTGTGATTAGCTAAAAATTGGGCAAATGTTATTGTGACACGTGGCATCATTTGGGCAAATGGTAAGGTGCCACGTGGCAGCCCTTTATTGGTTAATAGTTTATTGGTTTGTTGTTTAAATTTTTTTGGAGCCGACCGGATTTGAACCGGTGACCTCCCCCACTATGTAAAGGCCTTCACACACCTCCGCTAACCAGCATGCCGCCGATTGTTTCTTAACATGTATGCGAGTATTGTTATATTTAAGTTGCATTTGGTATCGTTTTGGCGGGGGGTCGGGCTGGGGCTTAGCCTCGACCCGTGGTCTTATTACATAGCATGTGACCCATTGTAATATTACCTGCGGCCATTTGTGTTACATATATACCATGGAACCCACGGTTGGCGCGGGGTTTAAACATAACCCATGTTTTAATTTTTTTTATATGTATAACATATGTGCGCGTGGGTGTAATGGTTGACGCGCGTGGTTTTTAAAAAATTGTAACCCGTGGTCCTATTACATAATATGTGACCGATTGTTATATTGCGCGGGGTTTATTACGACGGAGTTCGGTTGGGTGCTAACCACCGCCTTGCAGACGGTCGTATGCTTTTACCCATGTGACCCTAACCGGAGCGGAGGGAGTTACACGGTTTTATAACTGTTAAGCCCTTTTTATTATAGAGCGAGGTCATATGATCATGTGCCCAGGTGCTAGGCGGTTAGGGGCTGGAGGCGCCCTAACCGTTATACGGTTTGCACCATTGGCACGGTTGCACCCGGTGCCGGGTTTTTACGCCTTAAATGGCGTGTGTGCTGGATTCATTCAACAAGGGTGCGTTTTGTAGAACCAGTGACAACAAGCTTGAAGGAGGAAAATGGAGGAGGCCTAACTTCTTCATATTTTGGCCGATTGAGGTGCCATAAAAGCCCAGCTAGGGGTTTTTGGACGTCTTGAATCCATTGGCATTGTTATCAAGGCCATTTGAAGACTTCTTTTACAGGATTTTAGCCATTGAAGTTTCAGCAAGCTCTAGGGAGCTTGAATCCCTCATTGATGGAGTACATGTTTTGGTGAGACTATGTTTGTTTTCTGTGATTGAATAATCATTTTTGGCTAATTGATATGCTCTGAACACATTGGGATAGGTTTTAGAGGATTTTGAGGACTTTTACAGGTGTTTTTACCAAAGAGAAGCCCAGGGAAGCTTATGGCCACATGTAGAAGAGGTCATGCCTGGATGAGCCATGATCCGTTTTCAGAGTTCTATTAGTCATTTTTGGGGTTTTTATGCGTTCTGATCTCAATGGTACAGTCTGTTTTTCCATTGGAGTTGAGCAGCAGCTTGTAAAATAACTTTTGACAAATTAATCCCAGAGAGCCAAGTCCATTGATGGAGGCTCAAGGAGATGTAGCCCAGAGGGGGGTGAACTCCTTTATTAACTTGTTCTTGTTGTGAGTTTGATGGTTTATTTGCTTCAAGTTGTGTTGCTGTGTATTTGTTTAAAGTACATATTTAACCATCTAAAAGAACAATTCCTCACACATAAACATTTACAAGAAGATGCATGAACTTAACACATAATTTTATCCTGCATATTTTAAACACATGAAGCAAGGTCCTGTAAAGTTTAATTTAATGAAGTAGAGGGTGCTTGCATAGCATAACAAGTCATCCTTTCTATTTTCAGATCACACCTCCTTCCGGGAAAGTTCCCTCACTATTCCAGAGCTGGAGTGAGTTCCTTGAAAGGACTATTGTTTAAGTAAATATCTAAGCTTACCTCGCCCCTGTCACAGAGTTCATAGCTCGATAAGTTAAGAAGGCCTTTTAGTCATTTCCCCAAGCCTAGTGATAATTACCCAAGAATCCGTTGAAGGATTTTATGGTCTAAGTTTGGAGACCTTGCACCAGAAAGAATGGTTCCCTCAAAGTTTGGTGTTTCGGTGTTTCGGCAACCAGGAAACCCAAGGGTCAGTTTCCTTGTATTCGCCAGATGCGAAATCCCGACTTGCGAAACCCCGAAATAAGTATAGCGTGGATAAGTCTTGGTGTTTCGGTGTTTCGGCAACCGTGAAACGCAAGGGTCAGTTTCCTTGTATTCGCCAGATGCGAAATCCCGACTTGCGAAACCCCGAAATAAGTATAGAGTGGATAAGTCTTGGTGTTTCGGCAACTGGGAAACCCAAGGGTCAGTTTCTTTGTATTCGTTAGACGCGAAATCCCGACATGCGAAACCCTGAAATAAGTATAGCGTGGATAAGTCTTGGTGTTTTGGCAACTGGGAAACCCAAGGGTCAGTTTCCTTGTATTCGCCAGACGCGAAATCCTGACTTGCAAAACCCCGAAATAAGTATAGCGTGGATAAGTCTTGGTGTTTCGGTGTTTCAGAAACCGAGAAACCCAAGGGTCAGTTTCCTTGTATTCGTCAAATGCTAAATCCTGACTTACGAAACCCCATAATAGTGTAGCGTGATTAGAATTTGATGTTTCGATGTTTCGACACCCAGGATATCTAAAGGCAAGTCCCTTGTACTCGCTAGTCCCGAAATCCTGACATGTGAAACCCCGAAATAGTGTAGCGTGATTAGAGTCTTGATGTTTCGGTGTTTCAGCACCCGGGATACCTAACGGTAAGTTCTTTTGTAATCGCCAGTCCCAAATTCCGACTTGCGAAACCCCGAAATGATAATAGCGTAGATGAGATATGGTGTTTCGGTGTTTCGGCACCCGAGATATCTAAAGGCAAGTCTCTTGTACTCGCCAGTCCTGAAATCCTGACTTGCGAAACCCCAAAATGGCATAGTGTGTCTAGAGTTTTGATGTTTCGGTGTTTCGACATTGGGGATACCTAAGGGTAAGTTCTCTTGTAATCGCCACTCCCGAAATCCTAACTTGCGAGACCCCGAAATGATAATAACGTGGATGAGATATGGTCTTTCGGTGTTTCGGCACCCAGGATATCTAAAGGCAAGTCTCTTGTACTCGCCAGTCCTGAAATCCCGACTTGCGAAACCCCGAAATGGCACAGCGTGTCTAGAGTTTGGATGTTTCGGTGTTTCGGCACCCGGGAAACCCAAGGGTCAGTTCCCTTGTACTCGCTAGTCGCGAAGCCCCGACTTGTGAAACCCCGAAATGAGCTTAGCGATGAATACATGCTTAGGAGTTTTGGCTCCTGGGAACCCTAAGTGCGAGACCTCCTGTTTGCGCATATCGCGAAACCCTGACTTGCGAAACACAAAAATAATAATAGCGCGGATAAGTATTCATGTCTCGGTATTTCGACACCCGGGATATCTAGAAGCAAGTCCCTAGTACACGCCAGTCCCGAATTCCTGACTTGTGAAATCCCGATATGGATTAGCGCATGTAGATTTGGTTTTCGGTGTTTCGGCACCCAGAAAACAGAAGGGTATGAACCCCTCATCGTCTTCTACCGCAGAAACCCGGTACACGAAACTTCGAAAGGTGGGATGCCAGGTTTTAATCCGAGGCATTGTTAGATGTGACAAACTGTTGGTTCCTTTCGGATTTCGGCACTTCGAGAGACAAGAGAGCAGGGGAACACATGCATCGTGATTTCCCGAATCGTGAAAGCCGGAAGCACCTCTCCAGTAAGGCCGATGGTCATAGCCAACGACCACATGGGTAAGGATAAGGGATGGTAGGGTCTGCATCAGGCCCCATAGGAACTCAGGGATTCTGTTCCTCGGGGAAAAGAAGGAAAAACCCAAAATTTATTAATTCCCGTAGTGGGTGTGTTACACACAACCAAACCGATAGTCCTACATTGAACCCAAGAACGTTGAAAGTGGCCATCAAGGGGGCACCAATGTTTCCAAAGAATACAAAAGCACAATAATCCCCTTGGGCAGGGCCCCCTTGGTTGGTATCCTCCAGAACTTTGGCCATAACTTTATCATGCACAATTTCATCCCTTATGGGATTGTTCATGTCCAAAAAATTCTCACGCAATGACTCTAGAAAACTAGTGGTATAAAAACCCATGCCTTCTAAGAGGCAGCTCCATGCTTTCAAGAGAAAAACTAGGGGTCCTTCCCGACTAGAAAAGATATCGGTCGACCACTCTGAATCAATGATCCAAAAGTGGTGATATTGACACAACCTAAGGCCAACTATACAAAGCATGAATCCACTAAAAATTCCTACGAGAAACATCGCAAGAAAACAACTTCTCCAAAAATTCAAACCAGTTGAATGAGGTCCCGAGTCCAAACCAATGAAAAAGTGGAAAGGGACCTTCCGGGCGAAGGCATGGGTTGATTAAGTCCCGTGAACCAATGAAGGAAGAAGTGAGAAGAAGTTATCCCGACCTCCATTAACCAATCTTATACGATGCAAGTACCCATGCTTCACGAGGCACCCTCCAGTAGTATTGAAAAGTGTGATATGAAGTCTGCCCCATGTACCATAGAAAATCCCCCGTAGTCACCTCTGATATCCATAGGAAAAGAAACTAAGGTCACCAACTCACAATCCGCATCCGGGGGTACAGTCAATAGTCAAGATCAAACATATGGGTAGGGTAGCTAAGCCTGAAGCTCTTTTATAGGACATTCTACAAAAGGGCCAGTGTTAATTCAGAAAATCTCAAACTAGGTCAGAAGCTTCCAGAGGATTGACACCAAAAGGGCCAATATCACTTCAAGAAAACTTCAACCATGTTCAAAATTTGTAAGTCACTAAAGCCAAATGAGTCAGTGTCACTTCGGGAAAAACCCCCATTATACGATCTCTGCATTAAGCTCAATTAAGGTTCATAGGGGTTATCTCTTCGACTCTCCTTCACACGACCTCGTGTTTGACTCTTGTGTTAGAGGAGCTTCCCGACTATACTTATACACCGTTTGAGTTTGAAATCTCCCTAGATTAGACTCCTATGTTTGTTTACCGACCTTGGAGAGTTATCTCTCTAATCCTAATCCAATGCCCTAACCCTAAACTTGTTTGTGAACCCTAGAAAAAAAGTCTGGTATATTTTAAATTTAGCGTTCATTTTAGCTGTTGTTTTTTACTCAAAAGGTACGAAAGTGAAAGTAATGTTGTTTGAGACTCTTGGAAAAAAATGAAACTTATAAGAACACTGGCAAATAAAACTTTACACTAATCCTTCAATGAAAAAGAGTTAAAAAAAAAATAAAAAAATGCATGAACAATTATTCAAACCTTGAAATGCAAATTTTTCCTTTCCTAATGCAAAATGCACTAAAGACCTGAGTGGTAGTAAGCAATTTTTTTTCTTGAAAAGTTCATAGGAAAGGGAGAAAGAGAAGAACAACCAACAATAAAGTTATTTTATCTTTTAGACTGTTACTAAAAAGAAATGAAATGCAACTAGGATGCAATTTTTATCTTTTCTTTTCATGAACACAGGGAATAAGGCACAGAGGAAGAAAGAAAACAATACAAAAATACTGGAGAACAACAAACAATTGGAAGTGAATCCCAACCCCTCAAGACTCACCTTTCAACCCACCTAAAAAACCTTATAATCAAAAGACTAACCAAATAAAAAGCAAGAACTTTCTAGCATGATTTTCAAGTTTTTAGATACTTAATATAACATTCAAAGACAAAAGCAACCAGAAAAGGTTCAGAAGATATTGAACAACCAACCTAAATCTTCCCAACCTAGAGAATGGTCCAAAAACTAATTTCTCAGAAAAATACGCGGCTGAACACACGGTGAATAACGTGTATATGATATTGGAACCAAGGAAAATCACGTATATACACGATTGAAGCAAAGGCAAAGCATGTATGGTTTAGAAAAACTCAAAGAAAGAGATTTCAACCCCAAAGGGAATCTTCTAGAAACTTGGGAATTTTTTTTGAGATTGCAATTGATTTGAGAGAAAGCCCATAAAACAAGAAAACTACAAAAATCAAGGCAACACAAGATCCCTTAAAACTTACCAAAACTAGGAGAAAACATTCCCCAGTATGGTCGCCAATTCTGTTACAGGATTTTTACCATGTGACCTTGGGTCTATGTCACAACAAAGCCTAACTGTACTTAAAATATAGAACCTACCCTCCCACACACAAAATTATAACAAAATAACTACTTGGAAGAGAGAATAAAAGATCTCACACCTTGTATCCAAACATTCGATGTAGTTCCTCGCTCTTGGCTTTGACTTGCTCTCGATCTCTGCTCGCACCAATCTACAAAAGAATTTCAAGTCTATACTACAACAAGGTAGTTATGAAATCAAGTTATACATGTAATGTGCAAATTCAAATATGTAAATCAAGTTAACATATGTAAAGAGATTGAACACAATTACACATATATGGAGGGAAAGATAACTCTTTTATTGGATCAATATAAGTATGTAGTTACAACCTGAATCTAATTGCCAACACCGCCTTGAATCCAACCACCTGGGTTCCCTCACTGGACCCTTCAAGCATCAACTCCGCAAAGTGGTTCTTCCTCAAATGAGCCAAAAGGGATAGGGACACACCCTACAATGATGTATGCGAGAGGAAGAAATGTTGGAAAATAGGTTTCCAGATCAGGGGATGCTACTCAAAGTTTCAAGGAACAGGGGAGCTTGAAAATCGTCAGCATAATCTTGAATCAAGGTTGTCTATTTTCATCCATATCCCCATAGATTCTTATGTACCATCCTAGATAGATTGAGATGGTTATATTCCATTGTGTATAGGCCAAACCAAAAACCCCACTCGAAAATGTGGAATATTTTTATTTTTTCACAAAATTGAGGGTATACGCGGTTTGTTCACTGGAAAATAGCGTATATACACAATTTGCAGATGGGTGAATAACATATGACAACAAAAGTGTTGTTTTTTGGATGAATCTGGTGAAGGAGAGTGAGATTTAGGTTTGCAAGCTAGGGAATGGACTAGGCCATCTCACAAATGCAAATGTAGTGTGGCAATTTGTGGTATAACAATTATTCCAACACCCCTCCGTAAAAAAAACTTTGGATATTTAGGAGGTGAAATTGCATACCCTAAAGTTTCACAAACTTAGCTTATGAGAGAGGCTTCATAGAGATGTCAACAAATTGATCATATATCCTACAATAAACAAGATTCACAACATTTTCTTGTACTAATGGTCTCAAATAATGAGCATGAAGCTCCACGTGCATCATTTTACTGCGTGCAACATAATTTTCTATAGCTATCACAATACACAATAGTCGATGTCTCAATTATCAATCCAAGTTCACCCATGAGATATCAAATCCATGTGGCCTCTATGCTAGCATGCATTGCACCATGATATTTTTCTTCTGTGGTTGATAAAGAAACCACCTTCTACTTTTTACAAGACCAGAAAATGTGTCCAAAGCCAAGTCAAAACATTTAGCTAGATGTGGACTTCATGTTGTTTCCATCTCCAAAATAATCTGGGCTAGTGTAACCAATTATCTAGTTCACTTTGCCACTGCAATACCTTATACCAAGTTGGTAAATTCCCTTGATATAACAAGCAATTGTTTTTACTACTTTGACGTGACTTTCTTGCAAATAATGCATAAGCCAATAAACCACAATAAAAACAACGTAAATATCAAGTTGACTGTGAGTTAAATAAATAAGGCTACAAGCAGGTTGTCGATAGAGTGTTGCATTGAGTTTTGAAGAATCACACTTAGTTAGCTTCACTCTCAACTAGTAAGGCGTAACACAGGGTTTATAGTCTTCCATTATAATCTTCTGTAAAAGATTCAACACATATTTAGGTTGAGAAATAAATATACCACCTTCCATATATAAGAGTTGGATGCCTAAAAAGTAATGCAATAGACGAATATCATTCATCTCAAATGTATCTACTAATTGTTTCTTCAAACCCAAAATTAAGTTAACATTTCTTCCAGTAATGACTAGGTCATTGTCAATTGGGTTTAGCCCGAGCGATTTGTGTTGAGGGGTGTTTTCCCCCCACACCCAGGTTCAATTCCCTCAAGTGACATGTTTAGCTCTTAAATGAGCAACCTATCAAAAAATCCTCGACTTTCTACAAAATTCGGTTTACCTGGTGGGTTTCCCCAAGCTCTATTCCAAGTTAAAAAAAAAAAAGACTAGGTCATCCACATATAATGCAACAATTAATGTTTCATCATTTGCATGCGGTACATAGATATTTTGATCTAATTCATTACTTTTGAAACCTAGATTGAGGAAAAATTAATCAATATTCTCATACCATGCCCCAAGGATCTGTTTCAAACTTTATAAGGATTTCTTCAATTCACACACAAGACTACCAACCTTCTCAAAAGTAGGGGATTGCTCCATATAAATCTCTTTATTGATATCACCATGTAGAAAAGAACTTTTAACATCCATATGATGTACCTCCCATCCAAAGTGAGCAACAAGTGAAAGAATTAGTTGAACATAGTTCAAATTTCAATTAGTTCAAAGGTCTCAGTGTAGTTGATGCATTTTTGCTAAGAAAATCCCTTAGCTACCAAATGAGCCTTGTGTCTTTAAACAACACATTTAAATGTGAATTTGGTATTGTAGACCCATTGGAATTTCACCACAATCTTTCCTTGCAGTCGAGGAACTAAATCTGTCATTCTTCATTGAGGAATGATACTCAACACCCATAGAATTCTCCCATTTAGGATGACCACGTGATCTATATATGTATATGGATCACATGTCTCTAGCACACACGCCATTAGAGAAACACTACCATGCTATTTATGACTTCTAGTTTTTCTTGAGTCATTGATGCCTCTTGCATAATCTCTAGCAACTTCAATTTTCTTGGTAGCCCATCTAGAAATACAAAATCCAATTATTGATGGAGTGCATGTATGAATATCATCATTTCTAGATTGAATAGAAGTCCCAAAACTTGTAGTCAATTCCATTGTGGAAGGTTGAATTAGATAGAGAAGTCAATTGACCAATTGGTAATTCGGTAAAGCAATGATTCGATCTAGACTTACCTAGATTTTCTAAAGGATCGTTGTTGAACAAGCTATAAGAGGAGTTTGACAGGGTGATGCCTAAGGTATTCTCATTAAATACAATGTCTCTTTTGTAGATAATCTCTTGTTTGACAAGGTCAAACGATCTATAGGCCTTCCAGTCTTCAAAGTAACCCATCATGATACAAGAAAGACTTTTTACGTCCAACATTTTCCTTTTGTCATCCCAAATATGATCTCTCTCCATGCATCCAAGGGTTTTGTGATGTCTAACTGAATGTTTCCTTTTGCTCCATTTTTTTACTAGAATCACATCCCATGAAACTTTAGTTGAAATAGAATTGAACAAATACTTTGACCAATAGACAACTTCTACCCAAAATTTCGTTGACAAACCTTTGGCTCGAAGTAAGCAATGTGTCATTTCATCCAGAGGTCGATACTTTCTTTTAGCAATGCCATTTTTTTTAGGAGTGTAAGGTATAGATCTCTATCAAGAGATACCATTCTATGACAAATATCTTTCAAAAACCTTGCTCACATATTCCCCTCCATTGTTAGATCCTAAAAATTTCACAGGTTGGCCACAATACTTTTTAGAAAATGCCCTAAATTTCTTGAAATTTTTAAAGATGCAAGTATTATTCTTCAAGAAATATACCCAAGTATATGTGGAGAAGTCATTAATGAAGGTTAATAAATGCCTTGCATTAGCTAGTGATGGTTTGTTAAGGAAACATAGGTCACTGTGGACAAGTTTTAGTTGAGTCGTTTCTCTCCAATCTTTCCTTGTTTCAAAGTCAAGATAATGATGCCTGCTAAGAATATATCCTTCACATAATCCATTCACATACTCCATCAAGGGAACACGCTTAGGTAGTCCAATGACCATTTTTTGTTTCAACATCAATTTCAAGCTTCAACAATTCACATGTCCTAGTTGTTCATGCCACAATTTACTTTGGTCATCGGCATGAGCAATGAGGGCAGTTGGTCTTGGGTCTTTTTGGGGAAAGTCATAGAACTTTTATAGTCAATCCTTTGGATCCAATAAACCTTCGACAATCATAAAAAAAATGTTTTCCATATACTTCACAATAAACCGATCTCACCAAAACTCAACTTTCTTGCCAGTATGAGTTAGTTGGGCTACATATAACAAATTTGCACTCAATCTAGGTACATGATACACACCAGGGATCACATTATTATGATATTCAATCTTTCCACAACCAACAATAGTAAAATATATAACCTACCCTCCCAGACACAAAATTGTAATAAAATAACTACTTGGAAGAGAGAATAAAAACTTCACACCTGGTATCCAAATGTTCGATGTAGTTGCTCGCTCTTGACCTTTGACTTGCTCTCGATATTTGCCCACAACAACATGCAAAAGGAGATCAAGTCTATACTACAAAAAGGTAGTTATGAAATCAAGTTATACATGTAATGTGCAAATTCAAATATATAAAGAAAGTTAACATATATAAATAGATTGAACAAGATTACACATATATGGAGGGAAATATAACTCTTTTATTGAATCAATATAAGTAGGTAGTTACAACCTAACTCTAACCACTGACACTGCCTCAACACCAACTGCTCGGGTTCCTCCACCAGACCCTTCAAGCATCAACTCTGCAAAGTAGTTATTCCACAAATGACCCTGAAGGGATAAGAACACACACTATGATGATATATGAGAGAGGAAGAAATGTTGGAAAATAGGTTTCCAGATCAAGGGATTCTACTTAGAGGTTCAGGGAATACGAGAGCTTGAGAATCGTCAAAATAATCTTGAATCAAGGTTTTCTCTGTTCATCCATACCCCCATAGGTACTTATATACCATCCTAAATAGGTTGAGATGGTTATATTCCATTGTGTACGGGCCAATGGAAGTTTGGGAATCGTCCAAACTGAAAATCCCGCCCAAAAAATGTGGAATAATTTTTTTTTTTTCACAAAATTGAGGGTATACGCGGTTTGTACATTGGAAAATAACATATATACGCAATTTATAGATGGGTGAATAGCGTATGACAACAAAATTGTTGTTTTTTGGATGAATCTAGTGAAGGAGAGTGAGATTTAGGTCTGCAAGCTAGGGAATGGACTAAGCCACCTCACAAATGCAAATGTAGTGTGGAAATTTGTGGTATAACAACTATTCCAACACTGCTCCATCCACAAAGATTTGGATATTCATGAGGTGAAATTGCATACCCTAAAGTTTCACAAACTTAGCTTATGAGAGAGGCTTCATAGAGATGTCAACAACTTGATTATATATCCTACAATAAATAAGATTCACAACATTTTCTTGTACTAATGGTCTCAAATAATGAGCATGAAGCTCCACGTGCATCGTTTGACTGTGTGCAACATAATTTTCTACAACTATCACAATACACAATAGTCGATGTCTCAACTAGAAAGCGAAGTTCACCCATGAGATATCAAATCCATGTGGCCTCTATGCTAGCATGCATTGCACCGTGATATTTTTCTAATGTGGTTGATAAATAAACCACCTTCTACTTTTACAAGACCAGACAATGGGTCCAAATCCAATTGAAAACACTTAGCTAGATGTTGACTTCATGTTGTTGCCATCTCCAACATAATTTGGGCCAGTGTAACCAATTATCTGGTTCACTTTTCCACTGAAATACCTTATACCAAGTTGGTAAATTCCCTTGATATAACAAGCAATTATTTTTACTACTTTGACGTGACTTTCTTGAAAATAATGCATAGGCCAATAAACCACAATAAAAACAAAGTAAATATCAAGTTAGTTGTGAGTTAAATAAATAAGGCTACAAACAAGTTGTCGATAGAGTGTTGTATTGAGTTTTGAAGAATCACACTTAGTTAGCTTCACTCCCAACTAATAAGGTGTAACACAGGGTTTATAGTCTTCCATTATAATATTCTGTAAAAGATTCAACACATATTTAGATTGAGAAATAAAGATACCACCTTCCATCTATAAGAATTGGATGCCTAAAAAGTAATGCAACAAACCAATATCAATCATCTCAAATGTATCTACTAATTGTTTCTTCAAAACCAAAATTAAGTTAACATTGCTTCCAGTAATGACTAGGTCATTGTCAATTGGGTTTAGCCCGAGTGGTTTATGCTGAGGGGCGTCCCCCCCACCTAGGTTCAATTCCTGCAAGTGACATATTGAGCTCTCAAATGAGCAAGCTATCGAAAAAGCCTCGACTTTCTACAAAATATGGTTTGCCTGGGTACCATCCTTGAATTTTGCTCATTATTAAGCCTAATGTTTACTAAACTGACCACTTTTGTGACTAATGATAGTTTGTTGAGTAATAACTTATAATGGTTGATTTTGGTTGCATTTTATGAGTTGTCATGTGAATATGCTTGATTTTTTATTTATGTTGATGAGTATGAGTCAAT
>SNQJ01S0171994.1:2860-15600 GCA_010110895.2 Picea sitchensis
TATTTGCCCACTCTCACCCATCTGTATGGCTTCTTGGTTGCTCTCGGTCAACATTTGGGCTAAACCTTGTCCCTTTATTACTTTAGTGGGTTTTATTTCTAGATCATACTCCTAGATCTTGGAAACCCATTTTCCTCTAGTACCCATGCAATCTTGTTGTGATAAGACATCCTTCACGGCTGGGTATGGGACATAAGCCTTGATTTTATTGTAACCGACGTAGTTCCTAAAGTGTTTGAGGGACTTGACCAAGGCATAGGCTTGTTTCTCGGTGATGGAGTAATTCAACTCAGAGTCTCTCAGGACCTTGCTCATAAAGGCTACGGGGTGTTCACAATCATCAACATCCTTTTGCATTAGAACACCTGCAATATTATCCTGGGATGCAAACGAGAATATTATGAAGTCCCGTGAGAAGTTAGCGCTGATCAAGACAGGAGCTTGGGAGATAACATCTTTGGTATCTTCAAAGGATTTGTTGGTCTTATCACCCCATTTGAAGGCAACGTCCTTTTTTAGCAAAGCACTCAAAGGCTTTATCCTCTCGGCAAAGTTTGGTACAAATCTACGAATGAAGTTGATTTTTCCGAGAAAGGATTGCAAAGATTTCTTGTTGGCCGGGGGGCGAATGTCCTTTATTGACTGGACTCTCTCGGGATCAATGGAGACTCCTCCTTGCGAGGCCACGTGTCCTAACAACTTTCCTTCATCAATCCCGAAGACAGATTTCCTGGGATTCAGCGAGATACCATACTTTCTGCATCGCTCAAAAAGAATCCTGAGGTGTGAGAGATTGTCCTTCTTGTCTTTGGACACGACTGTAAGGTCATCTTGGTAAATCTCTATGATTTTTTGTATGAGGTCTCTGAAGGCAAAGTCCATTGCTCTCTGAAAGGTGGCGCCGACATTCATAAGACCAAACGACATCCTTAAGTACATAAAAGTTCCCCAAGGCGTAGTAAACGCAGTTTTGAGTTGGTCTTCTCTTTTGAGCAAAACTTGGTTGTATCCTGAGAATCCATCAAGCATAGACATCATACCTGCACCTGTAACTTGCTGAAGTAAATGTTCCATGTTTGGGAGAGGATAATTGTCTTTTAAAGATAACTGGTTGAGATTGCGGAAGTCGACACATAAGCGTATGTCACCGGTCTTCTTTCGAACAACCACCAAATTTGACATCCAAGAAGAATATTTGATAGGGGCTATGATACCAGCATCAACCATCTTTTGGAGCTCTTTCTGTATTTGACCTGCCAACTTTGGGTTGATATGCTTCAGCTTTTGTCGGAAAGGTTTGGCCCCTTCCACCAAAGGTATGGCGTGTTGAATGACATCCCCCCTATAGGCTTTCAAATCATCATAGTTCCAAGCAAAGGTATCTCTGAATTCCCTGATGAGTGCTAGTATTTCCTTCCTTTCTTTCTCAGTGGTGCCCTTTCCTATTTTGACCATCCTTGGGTCTATTTCTGTACTGATATTGAATTCTAGAGCTTCTTCAACTTGTTTGTTGGGCCTCTTCCCTTTGAAAACATCGTGCCTGTCGAAAAGGTTTTCTAGGGGAACGCAACCCTTTGGCAAGGTATTGCTTTGTAGGTTAATGACTTCTAAGTTCATCGAGTCGGTGAACTCTTTGCTGTTCTCCATGAACCTGATAATTTGATCATCATCCTCGAAAACTTGCCAATATTCCAAATTATCGGGGACAGAAGGCCTAAAAAGAACCTCCATCTTGCACAAGTCGTGAAGAGGTTCCTCACACGGTCGTAAGGTAGAAGCAGAGACAGCCAAAGCATTTGCCACGTGGTTCTCTTCTCGAGGGACAACTTCAAGTGATGCTACTCTGAAGGATTTCGAGAGGGATTGAGCCATGTCTCGGTACTTCTTTAACTTCTCATTTTTAGTGGCAAATCTCATCATAACTTGCGATACAATGAGGTCTGAGTCTCCCTTTACCTCTAGGAGTGTAACACCTTTATCAATTGCTAAATTGAGACCTAGGATCAAGGCCTCATATTCGACAATGTTGTTGGTGCAATGGAATTCCAGCCTATACGAATGGTAAAAGATTTCACCAGAAGGGGCTGTCAAAACCATTTCAGCGCCCGATCCAGAGTTTGAATGGGATCCATCGAACTCCAAGGTCTAGATTCCTTCAGTTTCTTCAATGGTGTCCACATCTAACTTCCCTTCTTGGACAAACCAATTATTGAGGTCACTGTCGATACACAAGAGTTAGTCACTTGGTTCATCAGAGGTTTCAACTGGGGAGCCAACGAGAGGTTCACTGTAGATGGTGAAGAATCCTCCTTCAGGATGAGGGATAGTTGCCTTGGATTGCTGTCTATGAAAATTTCCATCTAAGTGCTCTATGAGACCTTTATGAAGGATAATACCCAAATTACTTACAACATCTACGACGGCCACATCTATCAAGAAGGGAGCGCTAGGGCAGGAATCAAAGGCCACCTCGAGGTTTTTAATGATTCCTTTTGCAAAGTCACCTCCGGTATTTGTTTGTGAGAGACTCAGGCCTAATTGATACATAACCTCTTCCATCATTATGTTGGTTGTGGCATTTGGGTGCAGGAGACAGTTGCCGAGGAGGGAGTCCTTGACTTGGAGAGTGACATAGAAAGGCATGAACTCATCATTCTTGGAGAAAGGGTGTCCTACTTGGTGGATAAAAAGAGAGAAATCTCCCGGAGGATCACGCTCAATAGTTTCAAGCGGGAAAATCTCAATCTCGTTCTTAGGAGGCCCCTTTTCCAAAGGAAGTCCTTGAGAAGGGGTATTGCTCTCATTGGAAAGGCTCCATTTTCCTTTAGCGGGAGAAAGTTCGACTTGGAGGATTCTTGGGGGCTCAGGTCCCATGACAATCTCATTACCAGGGTCCCATAGGTCATCATCTCGTGAAAGGTCTACCTGACGAATGTATTCTTCGAATTCAAGATTTTTTCAATCTGAAAGGCTAAGTCTTGTGCTTCCTCTAAAGTTGCAGGTGACCGGTCTTTAAGGGTGAACTGTAAGACTCCTTCCAAGGAGTATAAGTAATGATCGAGGATAGCTTGTTCTGAGCCTACTTTTGATTGGACCTTTTTGAGGAGAAGGTTGAACCCGTCACTGAAATCCCTAACACTCTCACAGGATCCTTTGCAAATGCTAAGGTATTGGGAAAAAGAATCTTGTGGATGTTCATTGTTGCACAATCTTATTCCTAAGGCCTTATGTAGTTCTTCAGGGTTTTTTATGCTTCCTTTTGGGCAGCTATCAACCCAAAGTTTAGCATCCTCTACAAGGGAGCTTGCAAAAAGTCTCATAAAGACATTAGGGTATTCCTGACCAGCCCAATGAAATTCAAAGCTATCACAGAACTGGGCCCAATGCAAGTTACCCAGGACAACTTTCCCTGAGAAAAGTGGTAGCCAAGAATTTGCATCCTTGGGTAAGTTGTGTAACCCTCCTTGGATGTTACTTACGTCGAAACAACCGAAAGTCTTTGGGTGAGACCACTTGTGCGGATTAAGCGGGGGTGCAGAGCTTGTTAGGGTGACAGTGGCCATAGTAGAGGGGTTTGAGTATTGTCGCCCACTATGGGTCGTCATTGGTGGAGTCGCCAGATAATTTGCTTGAAATTATCAAAGAAAAGGGGAAAAAAACATTCTAGTGGAGTTGCCAGGTAAGCTTGTAAGAAAAGGTCTCTGAGGCAAGGCTTACTGAAAAGATTTGTCGTTTGAGGAGAATTGACTCAGTGTTCCCCAGCAACGACGCCAAAATGTTAGCGCACAGTTTGTAGTTAGGTCAAATGGCTACGAAATAGAAGGCCAAACTGGCGTAACAGGAACCTATCCCACCCAATGTCACCACGATGGGGAGGTTCTTTCTCTTTAGGGGGGTTAGGCCCAGGGGAGACGTCCCCGGTAACCTGGAGTTTTGAAAGGGCAAAGGCTAACAACATAAAAGTAAAGTTCCCCCTTCAGAGGTCACCACCAAAAGCAGATAGTCTGGCTAAACAACCAATAATGAAGTGAAGCCCTAAAGAAGAACACCTGCCCGGAACAAAGCAATAGCAAACCAATATATGCAAGCTATAATTCAATGGGTTAGTACGTCATAAAACTATTTGATATCGATATATAAGCAATTATAACAATAAATATTGACGAAGTCAATGTTTGTTAATACAACAATGAAATAATATCACTCCACCAATAAATATCAAGATGATGTAGCAATCAATGTATCCAATCAATCTCTCATTCAATAAATGCTTTAAACACCATTTAATTGCTTATAAAATGAAACGTTGCTGCGTCAAGATGAAATAAAGGGTGACGTCAACATTCCTAGGGTTAGTAGTTAGTTAGGGTTTCAATCTAGCAAAAAGTTTAGAGAGTTGTTTGATCACTTTCACTTCAATGCTGGAGGTCTAAGATCAATGCCTAAGGGTTAATGGAGTCAATTTAATGGAGGACGCAAGGGTTGAAGGAGGAAGACTAGGGACTAGAGGGAAGAGTTCTGATGTGCTGCTACGACAAGGCCCCATAATCAAAACCCTAGGGGAAAAAGGCTCACTCCGGTGTTGCTAAAGCAAGGCCTCGTGCTCTCTCCTCCTTCCTTAGGTTAACTTGGCAAAACGGCTAGCATGAAAGATAAATCAAGACCAGAGAGTGCAATGAAGGAGAGTGTTGCTATAGCAAGGCTCTATCACCAAACCTTAGAAGCAGGACGACCCTAGGTGTAGATAACTTAGGCCTGGGACGTCCCCTCCTTCTTGACTTCAGAAAGTACGGCTAGCTCAGGGAGAAGAAGCAATAAGAGTGTAGCTATGGCTAGGCTCTTTCTTCCTTCTTCAATGGCTGAAATTTTTTCTTTTAGGGGACATGAAACAAGGACCTACTTGTGTGCTTATCACCTAGGGTTTTTGATCAACAAATTATAAACATATGTGAGAATATAAGACTACAACCATTCAATCAAGAAGTTTTGCAGAAAAAACACTTACATATCACCATGAAATAGCATGCAAACCCTAGTTGTAAACTTTCCTTCAAGAGAAATGCCAAAAATGCCAAGAAATGCCTTCCTTCAACAAGTGCGCCTCACTAAACCAGCAAAATTACCCAAGTAGGGTGCTAAAATCAGACCTCACTAATGAGTGAGTGATGTGTTATGATAAAATGAGGCTAAAACTCCTCAATATATAGTGTATCAATGACCTAATTTACTTTTAGGTCATAAAAAGGTCGACAAGGCCATAAAACTAAAATCATACTGTTTTTACATTAAATTGTCAAATTAAAACCCTAACTGAGCTAATAAAAAAGGTAAAAGCCCCTTCAAGGGAGGTGCTAGCCCCTTTTAAGGCAGATGAAACATCCAGGAGCAAAACGTTAGCCCTTAGGGGCCTCTCTAACATGCCACACGTGCCACTGCTGCTCAGTCTGCCTCCATGAATGCCCATGAAGCTAGATGATGTCATGGTGAGGATGGGGGCATCTTGAGCCTTCCAAGGCTAACGTTCCACTGAAAAGGGGTCATTCCCCCTTGGCCAGGCTCCGCCAAAGTGCCTTTGATGGAACGTCCTCTTCTTCTCCGGTGCAAGACCCTAATCAACCACTGTCCTGTCTCTGCCCCCTGATGGGGTCTCAACATCCATTTGGTGGGCTCTTCAGCCCCATGGAGGTTCGAACTGATCATCTCCCCATGTGTACCGGTCCAAATGGTACCTGTCCGTCGGGCATGATACTGCACATCAGAAGCTACGCCCTACATGGGCTCATTAGACATCGGGATCATAGCAATGTTAATCACGTTTCATCATCAATATTATCAAACATATACATACGACCCTAATACATTAGTCAATAGCTCAAAGACATTACAAAAACCTACAATACAAGACTGGAGAAAAAGACAAGACGTCCTATTGGGCTAGTATCCACATGAAAGGGGAAGTTTCCAGGAAGGTTTCATCCAAGCCATGTAAGTGAGGTGATGTGGCTAGGGGATGTCCAGACACGTGGGTGGAGTGAGAGCCAGGGATGCATGATGTTACCTGTGGGTGCCTTTGTAGAAGGTGAGCTGTACTTGTCATGGATGCAATTTTCCAAGCCTGTTCTTGCCTTTATTCTTTTCTTTTATTTGTTTTTTCTTCTTCTTTTTCTTTTATTTCAAGGGCTAACTAGAGGACATTGCCTTGGCATGGTGACCAGAGTTGACAGTGTTACCCACAAGTACTTTCACAAAGATGAAAAGGTTGGTTCGTGATGAGACCCCCTTTCCCTTGGCCATGCAACCAAAGGTCAGTACCCTGGCGTGGTAACCAGATGGTGGCAATGTCATACTGTTAGGTACCCATGAACCTAATAGACTGGCTCGTGATGAGACCCCCTATCCTCTTGACTAGGTCTTGTTTATATTTTCCAGGTCCCTCTTATTTCTTACTGAGAGGCCTTTTATTGCCTTCTCGGGGATCCCTGGGTGAAGCATCTCGAGGTTTTATTTCCAGAATTTTATCTTTTACCAGTTGCTTTTACCTTCTGGGCCTTTAGCCCCTTCTTCCCACGAGATAAGTTGTAATCCTACAAATAGGTCAACCCAATGCCCGGACAAGGGGAATGGGACAAGTGAGCGGGAGATAAGATGAAATAATGGTGCTATGAGGGGAGAGGACAATGGCTTTTCAGAAGTCCCCCAGTGGCAAACCCAGGCATATGGGCACATGCTTGTTAGGATACCCTGTCAATCTCTCAGAGCATGGTCAAGTGGGCTAATGTAAGATCTAAGCAGTTTTTAGAGATGAAATGAATCAGATGCATATATTTAAAGGTTTTAATGATGAAAAGTGACACGTACCATGATACCTGGACCAATTACCTCACGGAGCAAGAACCTCGTCTGATACAGGACCAAGCCGATGGTGATGGATGCTGCTGCTGCTGCCAAGATAAATTTGATGGAAGAAGAAAATGATGGGCCCTCCAAGGCCATGCTCAGGTCAATCCTGCTCTCGGTACTCCATGTCTAGGACCTGTGGGCCTCGAGACATGATCTCCTAGTTATCCCTAAAAATCAGGGATAACACACACTATGGATGAAATTGTAGGTTCTCACACCTTTTTAGAAGTGTTAACAACCTGTGAAAGCACACCCTCACTGCCAATTTATGCAAATGTGTGGTAGAGGAGCCATACATGTTCCACCATTCAATAGGATTTAACCTATCTCGATCTTTAGTTGCATGCAAATTAGCAAAGACTCCATGTTCGCTGATGTACTTGATTAATGCACCTCATACTTTAACACACTCCACTTCATTAGGGACCAACTTGTCTAATGCAAGAATACACCCATACCCACTTTGTACTTTTGGATATAAGTGTGGTTCCTAACCCCACCCCTATGCACTGGTTGGTCCAACCAAGATGGATAATAATATTTGGGTGTAGGGACATATGTTAAGGCATTGAGTGGAACATTTAAATTATCCCACTATTTCATCACATGTTTATGAATATGATCATACAAGATTGTAGCTCTTAGTGTAGAAATATCTTTGATTTGGCTTAGTTGTCCATCTACTCATACACCTCCCTAATTTGTATTTGCAAATTGAATCATATCATAAATGGGCTTGGTGAATTGCAAAACATAACTAACCTGTGCCCAAAACTGATCATCAAGAACGCTATCCTCCATCTCTTGAAATTCATGTCTATCAGATGTGGATGCAACCTTGTCTTTCAAAGTTCAAACCCTACCATGATTCACTTGAGACCATACTAGCCAATGCCTCTCTTACCTCCAAAAGGTGCCTAAAGGTGAGGTAATAGCTAGCAAATCTAGTCTTTGCATCTTAAGTAGCTCCATCTTAAAGTGATTGCTGAAAATGTACTTAAAGTGATTGTGGAAAATGTAGCGGGCATGGTTATGATTGGTAATAAATTTTAAAATTTTCTTTCCTTTCTTGTACAATGCACTAACCCATTTATAATCATGGTCCTTCATTTTAATAATACCATGCATCAAGAGGTTCAATGTGTGAACCAAACACCCTAACCAAAATAATTTAGGGTACATATCCTCAATGATTGCTCTCGTTGCCTTACAATTATCAGTGTTATCAATGATGACTTGAATGACGTTGTATGTTCTAATCTCTTGAATGGTTTTAATTAAGGGTTCTGTAATATTTATATTAGTCTAGTAACCATCTTAGTAGTCATGGGTTGAAAGGAAGACTGCACCACTAGTGCAGACACATTGAGAATATTTGTCAATGCCCTACCTTTAACATTTCTCCAACCATTAGAGACAATGAATACCCCATATTTGGTCCAATCATTTCTAAGTTGTCCTAGAGAATTATGGATTTTGGCTCTTTCTTTGTCATTCTGGCTTTGCAATACTCAAGGCTTCTGTATCCTTTAAGGGCACCGTTGATAGCTTGTAGCATTTCATGCCAATAGGGTGAGTGATGTGTTGACGATTACAGCTTTGTGAGACATCCCCCAGGACACGTTCTCCTCTGAGACTGAGTGAGACGACTTGTGAGAGAGCCCATGAGTTGGGTGTTCCCATGAGATGGGCGTGTCATTCCTCTCTGAGATTGAGATGGAACGCTGTGTGCCCCTATGTGGGGTGAGGATGCCCATGAGATGGGTGTGTCGTTTGAGATGAAACAATGTGTATGCCCCTGTGTGGGGTGAGGATGCCCATGAGATGGGTGTGTTGTTTGAGATGAAACGATGTGTACCCCTGTGAGGGGTGAATGTGCCCATGTGATGGGTGTATCGTTATCCTCTGTATAGAGAGTTGAGACAATGTGGTACTCCAGATGATTCTCCTGTGAGACTCAGTGAGATAGAGATCTGTTGAGTAGGACGTCCCTGTGGCTGAGCACAGGTGGACGTGCCCCTAGTGCTTGAGCACTAGTGGGTGTGTGGGATCCCTTGCTATATTGTCTAAGAGTAAGATTTACCTGTAACCCTAATTGTGATGTAAAGGGTACAGGTCGGCCCCACCATAAAGTGAAAGATAATTAATATTGTAATTATTAATTATATTCTGAGTTATTGAGGTCGGCTTTGTTGTGCCAATAAACACCACTTTTGATGTGTCCAGTCTAGTATAAATAAAGGTGGTTTTCCCATTGAGGAAACACACAACACACATGCAATTTTGGAAATTTCAGCAAGTACATATTCTAGGGCTGAAGTGCGCACCTCTTTTGGGCGCTAGCTTCTTGGTTTTGGAGAGCACCCTTTTGTGTGCTAGGTCTATGGTGTGGGAGGTCTTTCTCTTGAGAATATAGCAAAGGATTGCTGGGTTTTCTTCCCTTGTTGAGAAGGGTTTCCCATGATATTTCTTGTGTTCTTGTGCATGGTATTTCTTCTTGTGATCTCGGTTATTGCAACAATTGTTAATGGTGTAGCTACATTTGTTTATGGTTCAAGTAAATGCTAAAATTGAAATAAACTTCATGCTTGAGCCTAGCATAGTGAAAATTCAACATGGTATCAAAGCATAGGTCTTGAAGAACCCATTGTACAAGCTTCAAACAATCTGTCTGCCTCTTTTGCAGAACCGTACGACCCTCCTAGGGTTCCTAGAAAATCCATACGACCCTCTCCTTTTGAGTGATTTCAACACCTTAAACTTGGACATTGGGGCTAAAAATTATATAGGAGTGTACGACCTCCTTCAGCGCACCTCCAACAAGCTTCAGATTGCAATTCCGAGAATTTTTTATTTTTGGCCATAGGTTTTCTAGGGTTTCTTAATTTTCTATAGAAAATTAAGATCTAGGGTTTCTGCAGCTCATTGAATGAGCTTTTCAGCCCACCAGTGTTCTTCTAACTTTCAAGGCTTATTGTTGGTAGTCATAAGCCCAATAAAACCTAAGTTTGCTAGCCTAGCCTAGCCGTTAGGTTTTCTAGCCCAGTTGAAGGGTTTGGGAAGAATCTGAAAATATGATGAACAAAACCTTGGTGGAAGATAGGCTTGATGGATCAAGCAACTTCAGTTCCTGGAAGTCAAGACTTCAGGGCACCCTTGAAGAAGAAGACTTATTGTGGATGATACAAAAAGGTTTACTAGAGACAGCTACCGATGAAGAGAAGAAAGAAAGGAAGATGACGTCAAGGAAAGGAAGATTATCATCTACTCAAGCTCTTACATTGAAGGTGTTATCACCATAACAATTTTCAGACAGGGTTGAGATCTCGGAAATTTAACGAAGAGCTACATCGTTGTGGAGGCATGATAATTTGGAAAAGAATGGTCACATATAGTATATAGACAAATATAGTGGAGACGTAGAAATGATGGGACCTGACCAACCACAGATCTCAGGTGTCATAGATCAACGGTAAGCAACTATATTGGACATTGAAATAGCGCGAGAGTTATTTGTTCTAAGGTGGGCCGGGAAAATACCGTGGTTTTGTTTCATGGACACGTGGCGCCTTTAGAGGTACATCGGGGCGAAAAGCGGTTTGCCTAAAACCGTTTTCCCCTAATCCCCGATGTCGGAAGTTGCTAAAGCCCGACAGACCGTAGATCTTGGAGCGGTCCAAATCAACGACCAAGACGCATATCGTAGATTGAAGTAGCGCGGAGGATAAATTTTTGAGGGCGAGCTGGGAAATACCATGGTTTTCAAAATGTGGACACGCGACGCCCCCTAAAGTATATCGGGGGAAAAAGTGGGTGAGCGCGAAACCGCTCAACCACGCTCCGATGTCACGTGGTCTAATGCCATTTGAATACGTCAAATCAACTATTCGTGTGGAGAAAGGCGCTGGCCGGTCAAATCACCTCATGCCACTCATTCAGGTACTTTACGTCCGTGCGATGCCAGGTGAACGCAACCAGATAACTAACTCAAAGGCTCATCATTCGAAATAGATTGGCCAAACGTGATAAACCAACGTACCTGCAAGTAATCTTGTCAGTAATTCATGATCAGTACTCAATGACCATCGATCTTCAAAATATGGGTGGCATTATCCTGCTCCAGGCAATCAACGTTTCATTCGTAAATAAGAGTAATCTCAAACTGGATCGACTTCCTAATTGCTGTAAAGTTAAGGAAGATAAAAATCGTGTTTTTTGCAAAACTGGGAGACATGGACAAAGCCAATCAAACAATATCCAGTGAACCAAGATTTTCAACTAACATGGCAAATCCATCAATGAGTAAGAAAGAGAAGTCGACTGCACGGATATTAGCAACCAAATTCCATATTGACCCTGCGACAGAACCAGAATCAGAGGTCAGACTAAATCCTATCATGAGAGATTTAATTATCAATGGACTCGTGGACGGGCGCTACAAACGAGCAGTAAAAAGGAAGCAGAGCAAGTGACAGAGGACAAGAATCAGAGCCGAGTCGGTCGAAAGTGTTGGGGAAAATCAACCAGTCTGGTTGGACACTCTAAAAGAAGAAATCGCCAAGCTGGAATAAGTTCTCAAGTTGAAATGAGTACGTTTCAGGAAATTTTGGACATATGGCATTCAATGAAAATGCTTCAGATATGTTAGACCCATTTATAATACTTCCTGTAAAGTAGGAGTATAGCTGTTATGCATTACTCTTTTGTGTAATTGATCTCTATCTTTAAACTGTGGGGAAGTTGAGTCGTTTTGAATCCCGCATGTAAATTTTCTATATATATCATCCCAAGGATAAAGAAAGTATGGAGGGAAGAGGGGCCTGCCCTCGTAGCAGGAAGACTTTGTAAAATCATGGAGCTAAACTGAATATGAAATGCATAAGCAAATTTTTGAACTGTTTATGAAAATATTCTAATTGGTTGTGATATGGGTTCTGTTTTCCTTCATTGTATGTATTTCCTGTGATCTTTATTCGATTTACATTTTCCTCTATTTAAATTGGAGAGCAAAGGCCCATAATTCATCTCATGATGCTCTTAGCTTAACAATTTAGACTTTGTGTATTTCTTCTTAACTAATTCAGAATTCATTTTATTATGCTCTGATGCAGTTATGTGTTTTCCTTTTTCCTCTTTTTCCATGCAACTTTCAATACTAACTCAGACTCATTGCCTCACTTAGCCTTTTCCTCTTGATAGTTCCAACGATTTGTCATTGTTTTATTCATTTCTGACTCCATAGCCCAAATGTTCCCCCCACTTCTTCATCAACTTTACAATATCCCCAAACCAAACCTAGCCACTGATTATCGAAGAAATACCCATTGACACAAGAGAGCCCTCTTTGAGTTGAGCAGGCTAGTGCCCAGCTTTGAAGTTGGTTGAAACAGTTACCTCTGTCGTTTGTCTATTCAGCTGGACAAAATTTATAGAGAGCTAACAAAAGGGCCAACTTCAAAATATCAAGATGACAAAAGGTGTCACCGTTGCTATCTTCTTCATGAAGATGTCAGAGATCAGAGATCAACTAGGTGCCATTGGAGAATTCATATCAACACTCTTAGGTATGCACTTGTATATATTATTTGTATCATTTTCATGAGGTTACTTGCAGGAGGAAGGAACCTTTGCTGCAATCATGGATCCAGAGGGATTTCAGTGCATTCAGAGGAACAACACACTGGAAGTGAAGACTCCAGGTTTGATTGTTTTAATTATCATGCCTCTAACCTACATTTCTAAGTTTGCTACATTACAAGTAGGTGTTGTAGCTGTGACAACAATCCTTAAATTGTTTTGATTCTAGAGATGTACTCATTATTCTCCTCTAGGAGATATTC
>SNQJ01S0171995.1:0-34822 GCA_010110895.2 Picea sitchensis
GGATCAGACTTCGATGATGAGACTAAAATTGTAGCTATGGGAATCCAAGGTATAACTTATGTTGCAAGTACTAGCTCTTCTAATTCAGATGTTTTAAATGATGAGTGTAAAAGGAGTGAAATTTTCCATATAAGGGTCATAACAATAATGTTAAAGTTGATACTCTTGTAGACAATGGATCACAAGCTAATCTAATCAGTGAAGAGGTTGTAAATAATTTGGGACTTGAAACTAAGCCACATCCTAGACCATATCCATTGGGATGGATATGTGGTGATAATAATTTGCAAGTAACCAAGCAATGTAAAATTAAGTTTGCAATCACTTCTAAGTATGTTGATGAAGTAGAGCTTGATATAGTGCCACTGTACATATGTGGAATTGTCCTGGGAAGCCCATACCTTTATGATAGAAAAGCCATATTCTACAGGGAGGAAAATAAATATTGCTTCAAGAAAGATGGGAAAGAGTATATTGTTTGTGCTCATCGCATGAAAACTAACAGGTCTTTTGCAAATATAGGGCAGTTAAAAAGAATGGTAAATGCAAGCAAGAGTTTAACACTTATTTCTGTAACAAATCAGAAAGAAAGTGATGTTAAACATAAAATGGTTAAGTATGTTTCTAACAATCATGAAGTGTCACAAGAAGAACAACATGAGGTTCAACTGCATACTTTGGTTACTGTTCCTGTTCAGAAGAGGAAGCGTGTATTTTCATTCTCATTCACATATTCAGTATTGTTGTTTAGTTTGTTGTTATTCGGTGGTGTATGGCTGGTAACTACGACAAAGAATGTAGATAATTGTGCAATAGATGGGATGATTACTTTGATAAACAATGTTATCTCAGTTTTCATGTCTGTTGTGGTTAGTCCGGTGATTATTTTCAAAGCATAAAGGATGGATGATACAAGACAAGTGGGGGGGAAGTACCCTCACTTCTTACCTGAGTAAAACAAGGCTTTTGGTGGTCCAAAATCTTTGAGTAGGGAGGATTGATCCAGGAGGATCTGAAATGCTAAAAAATAAAAGTTCTCCAATGCTCATGAAATCTATACCATCATGAAGTGCTCGTCGCAAGCTTTCCGATGGCACAAATGGATCGAAAAACAGAGTCTGTATGCAAAAGTTATCGCAATCTGAAGTTTGGGTCAAACAGGTAAAAAGTCAATTGGACAAAGGGTGACGTGGCACATTTTCGGCATGACATGTGGCACAGTCTGCAGAGGATAAGTGGCATCTCCTTCAACTTACACATGGCATTTCAAATCTCGACATTTGGTAGTTTCTGATGTTGACAAGTGGCAAGGGGTGATTGGTCCAAATGGCATGGTTTTGGCCAACCATGGGCTGACACGTGGCCCAATCACAAGGTGCCACATGTCACCTTCGATGGGGCCTAAAAGGAAGAATGAAAAATGTTGTACTCCATGGGACTCAAACCCATGACCTATTAATGTAACAAAGTCCTTGCACTAATGCACTAGCCACAAAAGCAAGCACTTCACTTTATAAAATTACCCACTTTTTTAAAAATTAAACCTTAAGCACCCTTTCATGGCTAAGGGAGGCACATCTTGTTGGGCGCTAGGTCATATGACAGGGGCACGCATAGGCATGGGGGCTTAAAGAGTTTAGCACCAGGCCACATGTCACCCATGCGACCACAAAAAGGGGTGTGAGCCCTAATTTTGGGGGCTTAACCATTATTTGCTAAAATAAGTGGGTTTTTACCTTATTTTAATGGATGTTTTTGCTGATTTTTGTGGACTTTTGGCCAAAAAGAGTGGATCTAGAGCCCAGGAAGAGGCCAGATTGTTGGAAGAAGATGCGAATTCAACCCCAACCCTTTTTCTACATAAACCAGACCTGTGTGCCATCAAGATACAATGATTTTGTTGCAGTGATGTGGAGAGAAAGCTTATAGAAGAGAGACCATTGTCGGTTCTCATGTTGTAAGAGGCCTTTTGAGCCCATTCGAGAGAGGATTTTGGTGAGGTCTTTTGCATCTGATCATGGAGGTCATGTACAACAGATGCATAGTGATTTTGCAGCAGATTGTAATCAACTTGTTGATGTAATTGAGCATTTGGAGAAGAGCAATAAAGCGGTCACCACTAGAAGCGAGACCTGGAGATGTAGCCACACCTTGGTGAACTCCTTTATCAAACTTCTCGTGTCTCTATTTCTCTCTTGCTAATGTCCTTCCTTCTTTAATTTCTGCACTTAATAATTGTGAATTCCGCATAATAACTATGAGTTTATGTGTTTCGAATTCTTATCGATTCGGTGCATAAGATACATAAACTTAACTTGCAAAATTTGTCAGTAAAACGTCTCATTTTTAGATCAATATCCCAAATTAAAGATTTAGATGGTCTTTGAAATCAACCTACTTCTTCATATGATTAATATGAAAAGATGAAATTTACATCTTCAACATGTATGTTTGTACATCCTCCATATACGACCTTCATATACGAGAAAAGGTTCATCCAACCTCAACCTAAATGCCTTAAGGAATTTAATACCATGTAAATATTGAAGTTAAGTTCGAAATTAACCTTTAAAAAAAGAGGAATTTAATGCCATGTAAATATTAAAGTTAATGCAAAATCAAGTTAGGGATTTTCTCTCCAACTAAAAGATCGAAGAGTGTCGTTTTGGAATATATTGGTATATTTTCAAGGCATAGATTCTACGAGCATGGAAGGTTTGGTTGCTTTGTCATGCGTTGTATCATGATGTTAAAATTATCTAACAACTACAATGTCATATGAATTCCAAGATTTCCAAAGTTGTGAAGGAATATTTTTGCAAGCTAAATGTAGGATCTATCCAATAATAAATGTGGGATTTATCTAATTATCGAGCTAATCATCTAATGTGATTCTATGATTCAATGTTGAGTGAAAGAAAATCAATGACATGTGATTCTATATACACCATGGAAAGAAAATTGACACCATTTGAAACTTTCAAAGGTGACGCTACAAATAAAATCGACACCATTTGAAACTATGTACGATTTGACATTGCAGAAAGCTAACACGATTGAATCTATATATATACATTAGATACTCATTTTGTTCATAGTAAATAGTTAAAAGTTAGAAATCATATTAAAACTATAATTTTACTTTTAATGTATTTAAATGCATTCATGGTACATGTTATATCTATTTCTACTTCTTTTGACTTATAAGACTTTTTAATTAAGTCTCAAAACTATAAGGTAATGTTATAATCTCTTTGTTGGTTTAATTTTTATTAATAATAGTCCAAAATTGTTAAATATTGATCACAATTATATTTTTTATTCAACTGAGGTGATCTTAATACATATGATGTTTGTAATGGTACACATGTTTATTGATTACTTTTTAATATAGAGGTATCCTCCGGATGGGGTGTTACCACGACCATCGCATGCATGAACTAGCCAATTACACCTGTCACCCTCCGGAGCTACTCATCAACTCTGAGATTGATGGTTGTCACCGCGCATTTAAGCTCGGTCAGGCCATTCTTACATTCACAATATTGTATGGATTCGACCATGGCTCTCATCTAGTGGAAACAAATGATATAGGGCAAGTGAAAATTGCCTCATCATTGGCAGAAAAGTGGGTTTGGAGTTCAATGCAAGCGATGCGAGGCATTTTAAAGCGAAGACAGCTTCGTCAGGGAGGCGGAGACAAGGAGAAAAATGTCTCAAAGGGAAAGCACTTGGGTCCTCCGCAGAAGCAACATTCAAACAAGTCCTCTTTGCAAGTAGGTGGCAACAAATCTAAAGGAAAATGAAAAGTCATTGATGACTATGCATTATATAGTCCTACATCCACACATCTCACTTGGTCATCACGATCTTTATGTGAAAGAATTTTTAAAGGTAAAAGAGAGGTTGGAATTAGTAGAAGCTAAAGAGTTGGAAGAGATTGTACAATTCATAGAATATGTAGAAAACCGAGGTTGCTTGAGAAAACAACAAAGGTTACGAAGGGAGCAAGTGTCATTATACAGGAAACTCTTGAATGGGGAAAAGCAGAGTGTAGCATGAAAGCGGAGATTAAAACATGAAGAAAAGTCTGATGAAATCTGAGAGGTGATGAATGCGAAAACCATCTAGGATAAAGGGAAAGTAGTTATTCAAATAGACAACAATGAAGAGACATTAAAAGAAGAGAGGAAAGGAGATTACGCAAAACTCTCTAAAACCTGGGCTCCAATTACTAGCAATCTGCTAAGAGGGAAGGAGAAAGAAACATTCGGGTTGACAACTTGTCGCGAGGGATAGAAAGAAAATAAAAACATGATAGAGCAACAAACATAATTATCAAAGGGGTGAGAGATTATGGGAAAAATGAATGTGCCTCTTGACCTTGAAAGAGACTTCTTGAAGGACAAGCTCCAATGGAAAGGACAAATATGTCAAGCATGGAGAGTAGGTAAGCCCTAATGGTGAGAGGGTCGGGCCCATAAAAGTCATCATGCCCAACTTGTGTGATAAAGAGATCATTCTAAGCGGGAAGCAGTTCTTGAGGGGTTCGGTTTTTTCTAGAAGACTTAACTGTAAGACAACAAGGAAAGGAGGAATGAGATGATGACAAAAGTTAGGGCAGCAAGAGATGGGGGAAAAAGAGCATGGATTTACAAAGGTAAAGCTGTGATAAGCATGGTACAGGACCTCAACTTCTAAAACAAAGGCGACAAAAGAAAGCGATAACAAGAAGGGCAACAAATTCCCTCGGTAAAGCGAGGAAGCCTTGAGGTCAGTATGGGCAAGCTGGGACAAAGACTCGACTGTGAATCTTGCATGCCAAAACAAATAGCAATCAAATCATACCCGGGGTTCCCTAAGATTAGTTTATTGGAACTGCAGGGGGTACCCATGGAGCGAGGACTGGAGCTAGGGACTATTGGAGAGGATAGAGACATAATTTGCCTCATAGAAACACATGAGAATGAAGGGTGAAAGACACCTTTGTTTGAAGGGTATTGGAGGATAGCAGTGTGGAACAAGGCAGCGGGGAATGGCAAAGGGCATGGGGGTTCATGGTATTAGTAAGAGAAAAGAAGGTCGTTTCATTCAAATAGAAAAAGAAGACCCAAATAAGCAATTTATTACGGCCCAAAATATCAGAAAATGGAAATCACATGAGAATTGCAGCATGCTATTTTGAACCGCAAGTTTCAAAATCTACAAAAGTGGAGGGCTTGACCACAAAGATCCTTTTGCAGCCTTAAAAACAGATATTGCAATATATTCTATTTAGGTGAGAGTCCTTATAGTGGGGGATTTCAATGCTAGAACTGCGGGTGAACAAGCTAGCATTCTTTGTTGCAAAGGCGGTGACCCTATAAACTACGAGAGTAATCATCGATTGGGGCAATTTCGAGGATAAAGTGCAATTTCTTTGGAGAACGGTACTTGCAGCTATGTGGGGCTTTTGATTTGAGTCATTTATGCTTGGTATGACTAGATGGGAAAAGTCCAGGAATTTCACTTACTGATACCTAGCACGAGCCCGAAGTGTAGTAGATTATGCAATATGCTCACATAACTTGTGTGGGAAAATGGAGGAAGTGTTGATTGGAGATCAAATTTGGGACTTAAAATCGGATCACAAGCCGATTTATTTAAGTTTTTCTTGGGCCAGAAAGAAGCGATTAGGGTCAAAAACTCAGTGTATCCAACAAAATCCTCCAAATGGCAAAATTCTTTTGACTACAGAGAATTGTAATACCTTCAAAAAAAACGTTAGAGAGGCTCTTGAGAAGGAGGAAATCTCATTCCATGGCCTTCATAGTCATGGATTAACACATTTAATTCAAAGCACACTTGCTTTGAATGCAAAAGAGAAAAAATTAAGAGGTCTGAAACAAATTGTTTTCCACCTTCTCCTTGCCTTTTTTTGACGAGGAATGCAAAAAGGAAATGAGAAGGTGGAAGGAATCAGACGAGGATAAAACAAAGCTCAAAGCTTACTAGCAGACAGACGATTAAGAAAGAAAAGGTTGATTTCATGGTTTCGAGGAGAAGAACTTCTTAATATTCCTTGGGAAAAATAACTCCAAACTATTCTAGAAGGAGTTCCAACCGAAAAAGATGCAAATTGAAAACAACATTACAACTTATAAATGGTTCGACTATGCAAGGCGGTTTGCTGAGCAAGATCTGGGTTTATTCCCTCTTCCCTTGGTCAACACATATACAAAACTCTTCATGGTGTAAGAGGTAGAGATGGGTATTAATAGGTTGGGCGCTGGAAAAACAAAATACTTAGATGAACTCCAAGTAGATTATCTAAAGTGGGGCTTAAAATTCTTGCACCTCACATCACAAAAAAAATTCAACAACATCATACAGCAAGGGTTCCTTTGATTGGACAACTAGTATGGCAATGCCTCTTTTCAAGAGTGGTGGCGTCAATAATCCCTCCAATTCTGGAACCATAATAAACCCCTTGTTTGCAAAGGTTTTGGAAGCATGTTGAAAAGAAAATCAGCAAGTAGGCAGAAGAAAGAGATAAACGTGCTAGAGGGCAGGGTTTTAGACCTAAACATTCCATAGTTGGTCATTGCATAACTTTAAGGCACTTCATTGAAAAAGCTTGGGAAGAAAGGAAGAAGTTTTGTTACTTTGTTGATTTGAAGCTGCTGACATAGTTCCCCAAGGGATAAGCACGGAGGCGAGAATGGAGAACTTCGGGGTTCCCGAGCATTGAGCTTATTTATGCATAGGATGTATGAAAGGTGAAAGTCAAAATTAGAACCAGTAGAGCATTTAAAGTCCTTGAAGGCGTGCTCCGGGGTCGAGCAAGGTTGCCCATTGTCTCCACCCTTTTTGGGTTATATATTGACAAACTTGAAGGGTGGCCTAGAATTACTTAAAGGGTGATGGTATCCAAATTTGGGTGGGCAAGTTAAGTTATAAAGGCTTTTGTACGCAGATGACCTTATATTGTTTGCTAAATCACCTCTTGGTTTTGCCAAGAGCATATATTTCCATGAAGCGGTTTTGTAGAAGGGTAGAGGTCTGAGTCAATATTAGCAGTGGTGGTTTCTCTAGAAAAAGAAAACATGATTAACATAAGTTCTACTTTGAAGAGAACATTCTGGAAGAAGTTGTAGACTACACATACCACCAGTTGACTTCCTTAGAATTTAAGTTGGGATGGTTGTAGAAAGAGAGAACTTTAGGGGGTTGGAAAGCATTTTATTCTTTTCAAAGCAGGTGTAGAGAGGCAGAGTTGTGGAACTGGAAAACCACTCTAACTCTTTTGGGCTTCTAGTGATTCCGGTGATCCTCTATGGTTGTGAACTATGGGCCCGATTTATGCAAGCCCAGGTATGCCGGTCCGGAAGCAAATTGAGAAAATTCAGAAGTAGTTGATTACAAACAAATTCAAAATTAAAGTGTAGTTCCTTATGCTATCTTGTTGAGTAAACGAGTACTTATTGAAGCAATTGCTATGGTGCGAGTCATAAGGTATTTGAAAAATATTGAGCAAATGGAAGAGGCCGGATGGCCTAAGGTTGTGTTTAGAGACAGTCACGCAAAAGAAAGAAGACTTTGATGCGACAAAATAACAAATGGCTTGAAGAAGTAAATGGGGCATTTGCTTGAGCATGTCTGAAAGAGTAAAAAAAGAGATAAAAGCGTTTGTTGTGGATAAGTTCCTGAACATACTTGGGAGAAGAATTTAGAGGGAAAATTACTACATTGAAGAGTTTAACCCACTCATAACCATCAGCAAAAGACGTAATAGGGGCAAATATTTCTTGGAGATCTAAAACTCTTATTGCTCAGTGAAGGACCAATTCTCATCAACTCAGTTGTGAAAAGCAGTATTTGGAAAAGGAGCCAAAGAAAAGTGGGAAGAAGAGTGATGTATTTTGTTTCGATGGGAAATGTGTAAACAGAAAAACATTTCATTTTTAGAATGTGAGGCCCTGAGCCAGTAGGGAAAGGAGGTATGGGTATTTTTGGCGGTAGGTCACAGGATAATCTTTTTATTGAAAGGGATTTGTTGAGAAGTAGGGCGATTATTGTAAAACTTCCGCGAGGAAAGAATGCAAAAGCGGATGGAAGAAACAATGTCCGCCAGGCTGACAGCCTGCGTGGGCGTTAAAATACTGCTTTCTTCTTTCTATGGGAACGGTACGGGCCTCACTACGGTTAAGTACAGAGCATTGAAGCTTTCTGTCCGGGTTCTTGAGAGTCTCATCAGGACTCGCATCACTGTCAACAACTTATTTTGGCTTTGCTTTTTTGCCCACAACATTGTTTATTCCTCCCTCATTGTGTTATTGGTCTCCTTCCTCTGGATCTTAGTTTTCTTCCTGCAGAGTCCTTTTCTTTTTCTTTGGCTCGTCCTATGTGGGAATTAGTTTGGATGTGTGCCTCATGAGGGGGGTAAGTTGTGTCGTGATGGTGGGATATTTTTTGGTTTCAAAGGCCATCGTCACAGTTCTTCTCCATTTCACGGTGTTGCCAACAATGGCTTGTTACGCCCTCGTTTTTCTACCATGGCTCGTAGCTCTTCTACTCCTGATGTTGCATTTGAGGTAAAGGTGATAGACTCCATTCCTTTCCCTACCATTGTTCAGATTCCTCACTCTTGTGCGGTAGGGGATGACCCAAATTCACAAGCAAAGGAGCTTCCTCCGGTAGCGTTCACGAACGACTAGCGTCAGCTAATCATTGCTTTGAGGCAAGACAATGCAGAGCAAAACTTTAGACAAGAACTCATGGATAAAAAGCTTGAGTGGTTGTTTAGTTTGTTCGGTTGATTAGTCGGCGTGTCAATGAATTTACCACAATATGTGATAATCCCAGAATGACCTGGCTCTTCCAAGCAGGATTCTCCAAGCGACAACAATGGTAAATAAGTCTTGAATCTTGTCTTGTTTTTTTTATTCAGTATGTTTATGCATAGCAAGTGAGAGCATACTTCTCTCTTGTTTTGGATTTCTATGGTTTCGTTCAGTCAATTATAGTCTCAACTCTATCATAATGACTTTTTTCAGCCTTTTTGGCAATGTTCTTGAAATACTACATACCTGGTGGAGAGGCCTGGTTTTCTTTGTTGGCATCCTACGCACGGGATCCGATATATGATGCTTAATTTTTTACTTTGAGAAGGTATCCTGAGAATCTAACACAACAACAACGAAAAATAGCATTATGTTCAAATAAAAGGCGGGAATTTTATATTCAAAAGCGTGATTGAACGAGGGAAAGAGTCGATACATCTTTCAAAAAGCACGGAAGAGAGTTGAACCTCATGTTGTATGTTATCAATGTCTGAGAAAAACCAAACTGTTGTCCTTGAGTTGGAATTACTATTGCTACAAAGCCTAATATACCACTTGTAGAGATAAATGAAATCTACAGAAGACAAACATATTGTTTTAATTGTTGTCTAAGGTGTTCATCCAGAACTTCCTCGTCGAGATCTAGGTAAATTAAGATCTGGGAGGTGCCTGGGAGGAGTTGGACATGACGCCTCATCCGAAATTTCTTGAGTGGTTGTTGATGGGCTCGGGGAAGTAGGCATGGAGCGTATTTCCATGACCTCAATGCGAATGACCTCAACTTCGTCCCTTAACTTCTGTAGACCTTGTCTCTGTGATATCAAAAAGTCCATTGCAGTTTGCCACTGTGTGGAGGCATTCTCTAGGCTTATTTGCAGAGAAGAAACCCAATTGACCAGGTCTGCCTGATGTTCTTCCTGAGGCTCACCATGCCACCTAGCAGCTCGCGTCCTACTATTGGCCATGCTATCCTCTCTTCCTTCTGTCCAAATTGCTTCTGAGACTGATTTTGACTGCAGATGAACTGAGGGAGCTGCTTCTAAAGCTAACTCCACCTTCAATTCCATACTTCTGTAACACTCATACTTCCAAATGCCTTGAGGATTCACAATGAAAATTTGTCGTCGGTAGATAAATCTACCCCCTGGCCAATGCATTAACCGTTGCATACCTCCTCGACCTCCAGAAAGATCTCTGCTCATGTGGCAAGACTCCGACTCTACATACCCATCATTACTAGAAATGGATGAGGGAAGTTGGGAAAGAAGTGACTCCAGAAGGGTACTAGATCGCACCCATTCCATTCACTCAGACATTTTAACCACCTGTGGAATCGACCAAGGGAGGAAGGACAATAAGGATCTCTTGTTGATATAACTCCGGACTCTCCAAATGCATGGAGTGAAACGTGGGCACAACCACCTATCCACCGTGCCAACCCAGACGATCCCATGCTTATGTTTGGTGAAACTTTGTTCCCTCGGCTAGTGGTTCCCTCCAATGGGACATGTTTCTCATGCGATTATCCTTAGTGTCTTGCATTAGGGGATAAAATGATGTTCTTCTTGGCCATCGATGCAAAAGGTTCCCATCAAGTCTCGAGTAGTCGAGTTAGCCAAGGAATCAACCACATAGTTATTAGCTTTAAGCACATGGAAGAATTGTATAGAATGGAATGTCCATGCCTCCGACAATGCTCTAAACATAATGTTTCTGAGATTCATATCCTTTAGGAGAGATCACTTTCTAAAGTGATTAATAATGTCGTTGGAGTCTCCTATAACGATAAGATCCTCAATTCTTTGGTGCTTTGCAATATTCAATCCTTTATAGAGAGTGTATGCTCCTTGGTGCTTTTCAATATTCAATCCTTTATAGAGAGTGTATGCTTCCGCCTGGTTATTGGATGCTGAGTTGTTCAAGAATTGTTAGGTTGTTGTTATGTCCCAGGAAAATAATCCCACCCACTCCTGCCACCCTTGAAATCTTAATTATATTTATTAATTCATTTCAACGATTTAAAATATTATTATTATAAAATTTATTCATACTAAAATTAGCCATTAAAACTTTTCATTATGATTAATTAATGTAAGTACATGGTAAAATTTATTTAAAGGCATTTTGTTTAAAAGAGGTCACTTATGTATGTAAACAAATGTAAAAGACAAAGACATCCCAAAAAACAATTATATCAATGTAATAGTAAGACTTTTCATTATGGTCAATGCAAATTAGAGTGTTTTTACTGATCTTTGTTTGTCTTTAACAACGACTTCAATGATAGATAATGTAATAGTAAGACTTTTCATTATGGTCAATGCAAATTAGAGTGTTTTTACTGATCTTTGTTTGTCTTTAACAACGACTTCAATGATAGATAATGTAATAGTAAGACTTTTCATTATGGTCAATGCAAATTAGAGTGTTTTTACTGATCTTTGTTTGTCTTTAACAACGACTTCAATGATAGATCAGTGTTTTTACTGATCTTTGTTTGTCTTTAACAACGACTTCAATGATAGATCTGCATCGATATGTAAGATTGGCATCTTATTTTTGTGGAGTTCAACCAATCGCATGAATTATTTGTTCATGCATATGAAAATCTCCAAAGCTTAACATAGGCAAAACCTTTTTGCTTGACTCTTGGATCAATGTTGTGCTTTGAGAAAATGTGTGCAAGCTTTTCCTATTAATTTTGACAAAGCATGAATATATTTTTTATTCGAATGGAGATCCTCTTAGTTAAAATTTAGGTAAGGTAAGGTGTAATGTTCCCAAACAGAGTTGTTTGGAACATGTTAAGTTTTTATGTTTTTTGGCTGTGGTATTTTGTCAAATAGTTTGTTGATTTAGTCTTGTGGAGTTGTGCTGGGGTTTATGATGATGGTTTATGTTGTGTTTGCAACAAGTAAATGATAGAGATATATCAAAGACATATACACAACTAGATGCAAGAGAAGTAACACAAGAAATAGCCACAAATACCTCGTATCTAAGTTTATTTAATTATATAGCTGACCTCATACAATAGTAGAGAAAATCTGGAATACATAGAGCATAATAGTGTGTGTGGCTGATAATTCCACCAAGATACAACATAATATGAAGATATAGGCTTCCAAAATCCTCCCCAAGCTGAGTACCAAACATCTCTAAGACCCAATTCTTCCCTTTTGTTGTAGGCGATGTCTTCTCTAGCACAATGTGCCCTCACTGGTTGTGGCAAACTAGGAATTCGACCTCCAAGAAGATGACCACCAAACCAATTAAACCAACTGCCTATCTATAGATTAGGTGATTGGAAACTCTTGTGATGACTCTCCTAGCTGTTGGAGGTGGTTTCCCACTCCAAGTCACTAGATCCACTAAGAACAGTGCACCCTCATGAAGAGAAATACTCCCCTCTAGAAGATAGAATGGATATGCAGAAGAATTCCCTCATAAACTAATGAAAAAATGCACTAGGGTGGTAGAAACGACTCCTGAAAGGATATCTACTGAAGATCTAGCCACCTGTAAGTAAATCGAACCCTTCTTCCTCTAATGATGCGCCCAACCTGTTGGAAACCACTAAAACTATGCCCTGCTTCCTCAAACTACCTTTGAACTGAATAGAAACTGAACTAGAATGGTGAGGGATGAATCTTTCACCTCCTTGGCCAAGCTTGGACCAGGATCAGAGGAATCTTTCACCTCCTTGCTGATATCTAGGGTTTGTTCAGTCAAAACCTCTAAGTACGATGGGCTCTCTAGCTAAGAAGTCGGATATCAAAATATCAAACAACATAATGAGAGAATAGAAGCTCCTATCTCTCTTTTATACTCCTATTCACCTTTTCTCTGCAAGTGACTTTTGATTTACTTTTAATCTTTCTTCATAAAATCACTTTTATTAATTAATAACCTTTTTTTCCTCTAAAAAGTGATTAATTATCCCTTGTGGATTCTCCAACCACTGAAAGTCACTTTTCATCATCTTATCTAGTAGATATTTTCCTCTCGATTCCAATGAGCTATTAAACTAAGGGGTTTTTTCAAGTATTATGCCTAAAATGACCTCCTTAGTGAATTTAATTAAAATATGCTCCATAATAACTCAAAATTACAAAAATCGTCAGAATGTAACAAAACCAAAGACAAGATGTGCGGAATGGATCATGATGATGAAATATGGTGAATAATGTAAGTTGGGCCCCATAAAGCTCCTCAATACCTCCTGAACTCACTATCACTCCCAACTAGCTACTCTGGCAGGCATCCCACTCTGTGACAAAAGAATCCAAAAATGGGGACATTACACTCCTCCCTGCTCTAATATTTCTTGTCCTCAAGCAATAACTAAATCAATCTATGTATGGTCCCAGGTCCCATATCCACCCGTGTGACATGTAGTATGCTCCCCTCAAAACATGGTCCGTCCAAGTGCTCACTGTGCATGCCACTCGAATTCTCCTGATGAATAGAATGATCATGTGCAGTAGATCCTCAATTAACTCCTCAAGCAACCGTTCCACTCAGACCTCAACTCCATCAAACTCTGGACTAAAAAACACTCCAATCCATGGATCCCATATCAAGATGTGAATTGCAGTGCCCTATAAAGTATAGTCCTGTAAGACATCAACACCATGAGTCTCTTGAATATCCCCAACCAATGGAACAAGTAAATACAATATCCATCCATCAAGTAGTCTCTCACGTAAACCAATCTCCCAACTATCTCCTCTAATAGAATCCAGGTCCCCTGCTAACCAAGAATATGATCTATTGATATACCCAGTCCTCAACTAAGGAGATCCATCCTACCACATAACATCCTCATCTAGATATTCTCTCAAATTTCCCCAACAATGGAAGGAACCAATCATGTGAGTCCCTGAAACTACCATGTTCTCTAGAAGAGAACCAATTCCTACATCACATAACTTTGAGGGTACCACGCCAAGTATCTTGATGCCTATTGAACTGTAAAACTTCGGTTGAAGTGTACAAATAACTATATTGTCCTGTCCACGATCACTAAACTCGGCCTGCCTGTCAATTCATACTGTTATCTGCAGTGTCTCGTGCTTTGGTAATATCCCTATGATGTCATCCCTACTATTTATCTCTAGTACACTAGGGTTGAGAGATTTTAGCATACTCTCCAAACTTTACCTTGAAATGAGGTGGCTAAGGAACCATGCCCTGACTTGTGATGCTGACATACCGAGCATGCCCCCGTGTGCCTCATGACATCATCCTCGAGATCCTCCTAGGAGAATCTTTCTCTGATCTGTCGATGAGTCCTAAAATGGCCAAGTTGTCCAACCCAAGGTACATCATATACGGTCCTCAAGATCTTTGACACTGCCTGTTGCGACCATACATCCTGCCAACTGACCTCATAGTCCTCATCAGAAGCCTTTGTGCTACTCTGCTCCCTGTCCTCATCCCGCCGAGACTTTGAACCTATATCCATCTTTGGAATATCCTTTGTCCCACGACTGAGGATGATCTCCATCACACCTAAGGTCTCAGACAAACCTCCCCTATCCTGCTGCATATAATGAAATATCTCTTGTTAGGAGGTCTCTTCCTAACAACTCTCCATGTCCCATGTAACTGAATATCTCCCCCTATGTTGTTGTATATACTGGAAGTATTGAGGAAGGATAACAAAAATAACTACAATTGTATGTAGGACTGGGGAGTGTCATATGCATCTGTCAATCCCAAAGGATTGACCAAGAACTCATCCATTGACACCCATGGTGAATAATCTTCTGTACTCCTCACTAATCTCAAACCATCGAGTACAATAGTAAGTAACTCCACAAACTCGTCGTCAATCACACTCCCTCCATCATCACTCATATGATTGTTTCTACTGAGAAGATGATCTCCCAGATCTATGTACTGATGCAAGAGAGATGAATCTCCATGCTCCACTAAGTATATCTCCTCCCTACACTCCAATGCATCCCCTTGGATCCCAATGTACACCTCTGCATGCCCCTGTGAACTACCTCTCATCATTGTATGCTCATGTATACCCATGCAAGCTCTTGTATCCTCCTGCATCATCACGTATCATGGGTGTACTGTTGGATCAACCTCTACATGGATGTGAACCAATCTTGGAACCCAAATGGATGTTCCCTCATAACTGCGCACGACTCTGGAATCCCCATGTGTATGTGTGTGACCAACTGTCTTAGAACCCCTCATGAATGGTGGTCCCTATGACAGATGAACATCCTCTCGCATCTCTGGATCACATCTCTCCATAATCACCAGCGATCCTAGGTACTCCTCATGCTCCTCCATCAACTGGTGCTCCTCTACTGAACCACCACCAACCTCTAGCGATGTAGTTGAAGTATATATCTGACTCTCTGCTGAAATAGATGTAGTGGATCCTTGACTAGTCTCCTCAAGGATATCCTCTAATATGGACTCTGATTCTTGAAGGGTTGTTTGTGCGCCTTCCAAGAATCCCCATGTTCTTACCAACTCATGAGTGAGTTGGTCCACCTCAGTCTCCTTCTCCCTCAACGCCCTATGATACATCTTGCCAACCTCCAAAAGGTAATATCTATCCATAAGTAACTTCTATTAGTCGATCTCATCACGATCACTCTCTCCCTGAGTGTCTGGATGTCCTCAAGGGAAATCGCCCCATCTTAACTATCATGTGTCATCGAGGCCTTCGAACAATACCATGCCACCTATGCGTGGGTATCATCAATGTGTCTAATGGTTGCCATGATCATGTCGTCTCTGACCCTCAGCTGTCCTGCCAAATGTTGTGACTCCTGATCACTATCCTGCTGAGGTGATACCTCATGACTCCCACTGCTAATGTCAATAGTGGAATCCCCATCAATACACTCCTCAAGAGATAAGGCATCGTACTGTCCACTGTGCTACTGAATCCCCCTATATGTCGTTGTACATACTCATATAATATTGCCTCAATATGAACCGCCTTGTATCCTATATGTGCAACTGTATCCTCTTGTGCACTCACCTTACTAATATCATCTGCACCCATATCCCATATGGATGTGTACATACATGTGATATGGTCATCCCTACCAACAAGGAAATCATCCTCGTCACTGTAGATTGGCCTTGGAAGTAAGTGCCCCATCAATTTGTTAGTCTCCCCAACATGATCTATCAATGGACTCCCCAAAAGAGGTGACTCGCCCTCCTCATATTGATAGGTATGCATATAGTCATATATCTCCAAGTCACGCCTCTCCTAGTGGGCATGTAGATCTATATGTCCCTTGTGTTCAATCACAACACAAGGCTCCACTACGACATCTGGAATTCCACTGATATCCTCCTGTGTCATGTCTATCATAAGTGTCTAAGAAGGTAAGGATTGTGCCACGCTCAACTCCATCGGAAGATCCTCATCCCCAATGCATGGTTCCCTAGAAGTCATGTTAACTCCCAAAGGTAGGTCATCTAACCTTTGAATCTCATCATGCCTAGGTGCTAACCCATATGCACCCTGGTCATCACTCTGTCCATCATATGTGCAAGAGTCTTGGGACTGCTCTAATGAGGCATCTAAGGCTGCATCCTCACACACATCCTCCTCATCATTATCATAGTGCACCTCAATGTAATGCAATCTCCCTTTTCCCCTCCATTTGTGATCTGACTCTCGAGGCTCTTTGCAACTGTAGCAAAGTTCCTTGCTCCTAATGGTTGTAGACTCAATCTGTGCTTCCGTCAATCTACTATTTGGTAGTGATGTATCTTCTTTACACCAAGCTCTAATCTTATGTAATTCTGATATCCACTCATATATGTCTTGCTCTAGTTTTACCCAAAGCTTTTCTTGGTTATCCATCCTCTTAGGCCATTGAAAAGAGTGCTACTTTCTCATTCTGCAATCATATATTTTCTCCTTATTGAAGACCCCTCAAGCTGGGAGGAATCTTCGTTCTGATACCATTGTAATGTTCCCAAACAAATTTGCTTGGAACATGTTAATTTTTTATGTTTTCTGGTTGTGGTATTTTGTCAAACAGTTTGTTGATTTAGTCTTCTTGAGTTGCGTTGGGGTTTGTGATGATGGTTTTTATTGTGTTTGCAGCAAGTAAATGATATAGATATAGTAAATACATATACATAACGAGATGCAAGAGAAGCAACACAAGAAATAGCCACAAATACCTTAGATCTGAGTTTATTTAGTTATATACCTGACCTCATACAATAGTAGAGCAGATATGGAATACATAGAGCATAATAGTGTGTGTGGTTGATAATGCCTCCAAGATACATTAGAAGATGAAGATATAGGCTTTCAAAAGCATCCCCAAGATGAGTACCAAATATCTCTAAGACCCAACTCTTCCCCTTTGTTGTAGGTGATGTCTTCTTTAGCACAATGCACCCTCACTGGCTGTGGCAAGCTAGGAATTCGACCTCCAAGAAGATGACCACCAAACTAATGAAACCAACTACCAATATGTAGATTGGGTGATTGGAAACTCTTGTGATGAATCTCCTAGATGTTGGAGGTGATTTCCCACTCCAAGTCACTAGATCCACTAAGAACAGTGCGCCCTTCTGAAGAGAAATACACCCCTCTAGAAGATAGAATGGATATGCAGAAGAATTCCCTCATACACTGATGCAAAAAGGAGTTAGGGTGGTAGAAACCACTCTTGGAAGGATATCTACTAAAGATCTATCCACCTCTAAGCAAATCAGACCCTTCTTCCTTCAATGATGCGCCCAACTTGCTGGAAACCACAAAAATTGTGCCCCGCTTCCTCAAACTGCCTTTGAACTTAATAGAAACTAAACTAGAATGGTGAGGGAGGAATATTTCACATCCTTGGCCAAGCTTGGACCAGTATCAGAGGAATCTTTCACCACTTTACTGATCTCTAGGGTTTATTCAACCAAAACCCTCAAAACCTCCGAGTACCATGGGCTCTCTAGTTAAGAAGCCAGACATCAAAATATCAAACAACACAATGAAAGAATAGAATCCCCTATCTCTTTTTTATACGCATGTTCGCCTTTTCTCTCCAAATGACTTTTAATATTTCTTCATAAAATCACTTTTATTAATTAATTAACCCTTTTTCCTCTAAAAAGTGATTAATTAACCCTTGTGGCTTCTCCGACCACTTAAATTCACTTTTCATCATCTTATTGTGTAGATGTTTTCCTCCCGATTCTGTTGAGCTATTACACTAAGGGGTTTCTTCAAGTATTATGCCCAAAATGACCTCCTTAGTGAATTTAATTAGAATATGCTCCATAATAACTCAAAATTACAGAAATCGTCGGAATGCAACGAAACCAAAGACAAGTTATGCGGAATGGATCCTGATGATGAAATATGGTGAATAATGTAAGTTGGGCCCCATAAATCTCCTTAATACCTCTTGAACTCACTATCACCCTCATCTGGCTACTCTGGCAGGTATCGCACTCTATAACATAAAATAATCCAAAACTGGGGACATTACATAAGGTTCGTGATTGCTCTATAAACTCCTTATTAATGTGGCTGTCATCCACTAGAGGCATTTACTGTATCAATTAGTTGAGGGAATCTAAATCAATTAATGCTCTGGCTTTGAAATTAATGTCACACAAAGTTCTAACAATCTCCCTTTATCAACTTCATTACATATGTTGCCACCTTATTGCATTACTTCACTACCTTTGGTTTGTGTTTGTTATTTAATCCTCACCATTATCTCTATGCCACCTTATTCAACCCATTCATTGTTCAATTTCTGCTTAAATTTTTTCCAATACCCTGGAATATAGATGGCTACAAAGCATTCTTTGAAGTTTCCCATTATGTCCTATGAGAATATTATTTTTTCAAAACTTATCAATCTTTCCCTTGACTCATGTATAACTATTGTGGAGGTTTCAAACCTTAGCTCAATCTCCACAAAATCCAAACTAGGTTTATCATCACATTGCAACTTCTCACTAGATTTCTTCGTGGTCATGGCCATGCCTGCAATATTCCAAGACACGGTGAATTTGAATATGTGTAATGCAAATTCCTTCCATTGGATGAATGAAGGAAGATGTCAAAATTATTCATGGAATGGAAGACACATACAACAAAAAGAGATGAGGGTAAAGATTGATTGATATTATTCATAATTTTTTGTGCTTGGTCAAAGTTAGATTGATTGGTTGCTTTGTTTATCTAAGATGTGAGAGATGAACTATATTGGTAGGTTCCTCTTAAGCGTATCAATACTAGGACCCTACCTCCATTGCTCATATCACTACCACAAAGGAACGACCACAATGTAGACTAATGGGATGTGCGTTATTTACAACCTCTGCACTATTCTTGGTCACGTTACATCGAACTATAGCATAAATTCTCTTAGCTAAATAATTAAGTAATGGGCATGTAACCTTTTCCTTTTAAGATGACAACTATGTCGACTTCAACTCCTTGACACCATATGGAAATGATTGCTATCATATATGGGAAAATGTTTAAATTGGATAACCTCTGCACCAATATAAGAAATCTAAATGCATCTACACAATTCAATTCAAAGTTGAATACATTAATTTTTGACCCCGTCATAATCTAAATTCAAATACAACTACAATTGAATTCCAATTTTTTTAGACTAACACCTATTTATTGTAAGCACGAGGATTAAAGGAATCCAATTTAGGTATTTCCATGTTGAACTCCTATTTATTATGAGTGTGGATCATAGAGGTGAATTTATTCATTATTTGCAAAGGCATAGATAGAACATTACCATGTGGGATTTTGCATAGTAGCATCTCTTAAGGACAACATGCATAGACAAGCATTGCATGCAAAAGAGTTCATTAGACTAGTAAATTTGTCATCGTAGACTAGTACACCTCACCCATGGGAATTTGAACCAAACATCCATTGACACATAACTAGCCCAATACCCAACAACATAAGTGAAACCAGTTGAGCTAATCCCTTGGTCTTGAGGGGATTCATTCTACAGAAGCACTTTTAGTGATTTCTTTGGTCTTTTTTGTTTTCACCCAAAGTTTAGTGTAAAGAAGTATCTTTCATGCACAATCCATATACACTTGAAATCCACATTTCAATTAAAACTTTCTTTGTTGCCATGTAATAAATTTTGCATGAAAAAAATGGGTACATGGAATCATTTTGGTGAAACAAAGTTTTAGTGACTTGTGTAGTTTATCAAAACCTCTTCTCATTACAATTAAAACATTGTTTAGATCAACTTTGAAGATGTTAATCTCCCTATCTAATATTTTATTTCCATGTTAACAGTATGTATCCATGTAACTAGTTTAATAGTGACACATATAACATTAAGAGGAAGGTCTCAGACACCATGCTTCCAAAATGTTAAACCATATTCTTTAGGACTCAAGGGACAATCAATAATTGGCTTATGAAGAGAGCAAGCATGTCACAAAGTGAGATTTGAACTCGAGCAGGGGAGGCTAACAACTTTCCTCTCAACCACTCAAACTGCACCCAATTGACTAAAATTCTCTTTTACTATCAAGAACAATTAATATGAATACATTATATGTGATGAGAATGTTGAAGCTCTTATATTCATCATTTCCAAACACCCATCAATAAAATGAGATTCAAATGCAAGCAAACACATATTTGTTTATTACTCCAAAACATGTGCTTATTGGTGATTACCAAAATGTTTTTCCTAGGTGTCATTGTTGTTACAAACTCGAGAGATTTCAATAAGAAAATCATCAATGATTTAACCTATACACAATAGTCTACTTTGTGACATAGCTTAAGTTTTAGTTTAGTTGGTCTTCCTTCAAACGCACTGTGTTTAAAAGAGAACACTTGTGTGGCCTAGGAATTGAATGATTCATTTATTATATGACCTATACATAATAGTCTACTTTGTGACATAGGTTAAGTTTTAGTTTAGTTGGTCTTTATTCAAACACACTATGTTTAAAAGAGAACACTTATGTGACCTAGAAATTGAAAGATTCATTTATYATATGATATACAACTTCGAGGTTGAAAGATGTGATTTGGTATTGATCCATTTTATTATTTAGTTTGAAATTCTCTCTRGATTGTTGGCGGTAGCCAAATTATWATGAAAKCCAAGTGTGATCATCCTACTAATTGCAATACAACTAACCTCCTCATTGCTAGGTATATGATATGTATGCTTTTAATGATAATTCATTATTTATTAAAAATAATCATTCCATATCTAACCATGGCCATACGACTAGCTCTAAGCACTCTCAATGTTGTAAATGTTCTCAAGTAAGTTATAAACAAACAGTGTGAGATGTATGACACAAATGATTAGCACTCTTGAATGTAATTAATTATGACAATAAATATTATTAAAAAAAATTCCGAAGTTTAAAGCAGTAAATTTTGGATTTAATCCAAAACCTGAAAATTAACAATATGTAACTATACAATAACAAAACAAAAATTAAGTGTTAGAAAAATTCTGTCATGATCCTTTGAAGTGACAACAGGTGTTGGCACCATTAGATTTTGTCTAAATTTGTGAAGTGAGAGTTAAAGCAGGTTGTACCTAGAACTTTGAAGTGATCGTATGGTCAACTTGGAGCAATGAAAGTTCACTTTCTACCTTGTACATGTTGTAGCTTTACCTTATTCAAGTTGTATTCAATAATTAAATTATGAGGACTTCATAGTTTGGTCTCTCATTGTTACCATTTTGTAGGCTCTTGGAAGAGTTCCCGGGCCAACCAAGTTTAGTGAGAATGGTCAAAATGAGGAGGCCATGATTCTGGCTCCCATGAGTCCATGACCCAAAGATGGTATGCCTATATATAGTTGTTATTCAGTTTTTATGGTAGGAATTCATGAGAGAGTTCAATGTGATGTAGCACTGATAATGGAGGTTCTTTATTGTGTTAAAAATATTGTTGATTTGATGTTTTAGGCAGATGATGCATTCGATTGAAGAGATGGACATGTGTATCAATGATGATATAACATACTATTTCAACCTGCACCAGGTTCAAAAAACTCTCCATGAAAACATTACACGACTTCCATACTCGTGTAGAGCTTGCAATGGGTACACTTTTTCTATTCATTTCATAACAATAAATAAACAAGTGCTACAGGGCAGCGTAGTCCCTGCTAGGTTGGAATGGGAATAAATTCATTGCTATGGCGGGACCGAGGGAGAAGTAGAGGCCCAAAGCAACAGAGACACGTGGGAAGAATCTTGAAGTACAGGTGGTATCCATGCAGAAAAATGATTGGTGCTAGTGTGTCACACGCCAACCATAAGGCATCAGGCTGGTAGATGACTCGGGGATAATATCACTGTAGAAGTAAGGCGAGAGCCCCGAAGAACCTCCCAAATTAGTTTATCATAATATTATATTAATATGGGGTTAATATGCGAACGAGGATGTCAATCCTACTGCGTTTTTTTATAGATTTGATACTCATGTTTAAGTTTTTTCCTGGAGTGTGTATAGTTCAAATATGAGACTTAGAAAATTTTCGTCGTAATGACTTGAAGCAATAAAAAAAGATAGTAGTATTTTTTATTTTTATTTTTGAAATAAAGGTTCCTGGACACATTAAACATTCAAATATAAGAAACACAATTTCCTGACATCCAACTTAGTTGGAAGGGAAAACAATTATGAGCACATAAAAATAAAAGAAGATGATCGATATGCATAAAGAGAACTAATTTAGCATTCTGAAAGTAGTGCACAAGGCACCGTCGAAATTGTTCCCGAATTAGTTTTCTTTGAAATTTATCAAAAATTAATAATGTATGTTACATATTTCTGGAATCTGTTACATATTTCTGGAAATTTAAATGCGTTTTTCATATAGACTGGGATTGGGGCTTCCGCAGACCATAAAAGAAATAAGTACAAGAAATAGGACTGTAGAAAGAAGAAGTGCGCAGCAGTAGAGAGGAAGACCTGAAAAGAAGAAATTGGGAGTTATTAGTCTTTGGTTAGAGATTTCTATTTAAAGAGGCGGAATAAATGGATTGATAAAGAAAGCAATATGTGATCAGTATAGACTTACTATGAAGCTGATGCTTTTTTGTTGCTCTTGTCAATGGCCACGAGAATCGTGCCAACCGGTTGTTGCCCTTCGTCAGTGAGCTTGTCCATTCTCCTTTGGAGCCATTCTTCAATGTAGCTTCTCATGGGGGCCACGTTGATTTCTGAAAAGCTTGTTTTCTAATTTCCTTAGATCCACAGAAATACTATGCAGAGCTTGTTCAATTTCTTCATTGTTTGCTGAATAGTCCACTAGCCAGTTCTCCACGTCATCTTGACCATATTAAAGGATGTCGTAAAATTTTTCTAAAGACAACCCCTTTAAAATATCAACTTGTTCATTAAAGGCTTGCTTGGTTAAGGCGTGTATGGATAAAACCACTGCTAAAGCCAACTACTAGTAAATGTTCTAGAAAAATCCCATGAGGGTCGAACCCTCTTATCCTTTTAGCATATCTTAGGTTCAAGTTCTTGAAATGGCCTGGGAATTCGTCAATATTGTTGATGTTCCTAAACACGAAGTCCCCGACTTTCCAGGGTAGAGGAATGAACTATTTTTTTCTCTTGTTATGGAAAGATGCAACTAGTAGTTGTATTGCCTTACTATTTCTATAACAAACATCTTGTTCGTGATGTGACATGGAAGGAAAGCAAGATTTTACTTGGAGCCAAAAATCATTATTACATTGTAATTTTCCATTTGTTCAAGTGTCCCCTTCCTGTCCAAAAACTTGGTTGCCTGGCCAGACATCCGAGGAGCATCCTTTCCTAACAATAAATCTTTGAAAATCGAGACAAAGTCATTAAAAACCTCATAAAAACAATGGGAGGCCTTGTGCTTCCACAAGGCTTGGTACCATAATGTTACTGGGTCGAATTCATAGTTTATCTTCTTGGACATAGACAGTTTTGGAAACAAAAAACAATGCGCTATCGCGAAAATCAAGTAGGATGACATATAAAATTTATTATCTTCTTTGAATCATGACAATTGGGAACAAATTTCAATGGAAATTAGCTTCCCCCAATAAAAAATGAATTGTTCCTTGATTGTGAAATACAAAATATAAAGAACCATGCGAGAAATGCTTGTTGTGGATTCCTGTATCGTTATTCTTGTAAACAACCAGGCAATTTCCCGGAATGGATTTCTAAAGGAACTGACCTGCAACTTTGTGATATCTTCAGGAATTGTTGTCGAGTCTTCGAGGAACTCGGGTAAGAGGTCCAACTCGTTATCATGTTTTTCTAGGAACTGCTTGCAGTCTTGTCCTCTGAAGGTCAATGTTGGCTTCGATAATCTTAACATCTTGCAGAATACCTGAGGTGACAAAGAAATAGGAGAATGGTCGCGTAGTGGAATAATTCTTTGGCTTGAAACATATTTTTCGACGCACCAAGAGACCACCTTATTACAATCAAAAACCTTAGGGACACAGCCTGCACGAGTGATTCCAGAGGTCCAAATCACTTCGTTCTGGGCAGAACGGTATGAATAGTAAGAGTATGCCCTAGACCACTGGAAGTTTTGGTCCTCGCATCCGAAGATATTCACTGTATCTCCACAGAGCTGCTGTCAAGCTACTGCCATAAGTTTACGAGAACGTTCGTTTGCTCCAGACGATGTTTTAAATGAAGAGTTGGAAGGGATAATATAACCCTCTGCAAATCTTGGTCCAATGTGTGTGAATGAGAGATCTCGTCAAGCCTTTCGCTCATTAATGACAATCTCGACGGATGTTGCATGATGCACTATTAGCATTAAAGACTAGTAATTGCATACCTAGAAGTGTGAAGATGGCACGTACGACGAAGAGCAATTAAGGATTGGATATTTCGTGAACGTGCCAACACGACGACCCGTGAAAGACATTTCATGCTGTTTGAGATGAACAATCGAAAGGGATAATATAACTCTCTGTAGATCTTGGTTTAATGTGTATTAATGGGAGATCTCCTCGAGCATTTTGCTCATTAATGACAATGTTGACGGTTCCTGCATGACTAGTTGTTAGCATCAAAGGTTACTAATTGCATATTTAGAAAGAAGTACGAAGGTCATGGGTACGGGAAAGAGCAATTAAGGAATGGTTAATTATGGAAATTCGTCGACCAGGCTTCAAAATAGGGTTACAAGGTATAACCATGGGAGGTGAGGTCCCGAGGGTCAACTTGTATGTCTCAGAAGTTTTTGAGTGCAAAACGCATAACACGGAAGAGGGCATGATGGGACAATGCATAGGTCAATTTGTATATCGTGGAACTCTAGGTATTGTTTGCAGGCCACAGAACATTGGAAGCGCAATCGTGAGCCCGCCTGTCTGGGAACCTGCAATGGAAAAAGTCACTAAGTACGAAATAAGAAAATGGTAGGCCAGACTCTTTTTCGCTAATATATTGAAATTTGTAATAGATATTCCATTACATGGCAAGACCGTTCCTGCATATTTATGGGCAAGTTGTGTAGCGATAACCAATGTGACTATCTCGTCGAGCCTTTTGCTTATTAAGGATGGTGTGTATGGTTGTTGCATGATGAGTTGTTAGCATTAAACCTTGGTCGTTGCACACTTTAAAAGAAGTGCAAAGGTGGTGGGCACAATAAACAATGACTAGGAATTGGAGATTTCGTGAGCCAACCAATCCAAGGATCCACGAAAGAGATTCCATGAAATGGGCAAGTATGGAAAGTGGTTGGACATGCTTCAAACTAGGGTGACAATGGTTCTCCAGGAGACGTGATGCCCTGAGGGTCAAATTGTATGTCTCAGAACTTTTGAGTACAAAATGTGTAACACGGAAGAGGGGATGATGTGGGAGTCTGACGATTAATTTGTATATTGTAGAAGTGTGGGAGATCTCCTTGAGCCTTTTTCTCATTAATGGCAATGTCTACGGTTCCTGCATGGCGAATTGTTAGCATTAAAGCTTATTAATTGTACATCCAAAAAGAAGTACGAAGGTGGCGGGGATAGGGAACAACAATTAAGGAATGGCTAATTATCAAAAGCGGTTGGTTGGGTTTCAAAATAGCGTTACAAGATATAACCAGTGGAGGTGAGTGCTCGAGGGTCAAATTGTATGTCTCGAAAGTGTTGACCGCAGAACGCGTAACAAGGAAGAGGGCATGATGGTGCATTCTTGCGGACAAAGTGTATATCGCGAAACTCCGGGTACTGTTTGCATGTTGCGGAACATTGGAAACACAATCTTTAGCCCGCCATTCCGGAAACCCGCAATCGAAAAAAGTGTCCAAGTATGGAATAGGGAAACGTTATGCCGGACTCGATACACAGTGGTTGCAGCATGTGAAACCATGGAAATGTACAATGTCATGAACGTACAACCAACTTGCGGCTAAGTATTGAAAGGAATGATAGACGGTCAGCTTCATGATGGGGCATTCCAATAGACAAATTGTATATCGCGGAAATTCAGGCACTGTTTGCAAGTCGCAAAAGATTCAAAACACAATTTTGAGCCTGTCAATTCGGGAACCCGCAATCGAAAAAGTGTCTAAGTATGGAATAGGGAAATGGTAGGCCGGACTCGTTTTCGCTAATATATACTATTTGCAAGTCGCAGAACAATGGAAACACAATCTTGAGCCTGCCAGTCCAGGAACCCGCAATCGAAAAAGTGTCTAAGTATGGAATAGGTTAACGTTAGGCCAAACTCGATACACAATGGTTGCAGCATGTGCAACCATGGAAATGTACCACGTCATGAACATACAGCCAACTTGCGGCTAAGTATTGAAAGGAACGACGAACGATCAGGCTCATAATGGGGCATTCTAGCGGAAAAATTGTATATCGCGGAATTTCGGGCACTGTTTGCAAGTTGCGAAAGATTAGAAACACAATTTTGAGCACGTCAACCCAGGAACCCGATATTGAAAAAGTGTCTATGTATGCAATAGGGTAATGAAGGTCCAAGTGTTGTTTGCAGGTCACAGAACAATGAAAGTGCAATCTAGAGGTCGAAATAATTAATGTGTATTGGAAAGGTTGCGAATGTGGTGGGGATGGAAGGGAGCGATAAATGCTTTGAAACTTTTTGTGAACCCAGGTAGAGTGAAGCTTGCGAGTTGGAGGAGCTCGGGTTGGAATTGTAGATCACATAATTTTTGGGTGCAAGATGTATATCATGGAACACGTGGAAAAAATTGGTCAAGTATGGAAAGAAACAATGGTCGTTCGGAGTATCGTAAATGGCAGTTTAATGCGTGTTAATAGGAGATGTCCTCAATGTGTTTTTCTTGTTAATGCCCATTGTTTTGTATCAGTGTGTTGAATTATCACTATTAAAACCATAATTAATGTGCATTGGGAAGGGTGCGAAGGTAGTGGGGATGGAAGGCAGCGATAGATGCTTTGAAACTTTTGTGAACCCAGGTAGAGTGAAGCTTGCGAGTTTGAGTTCGAGGTGGAATTGTAGATCACATAAATTTTGAGTGCAAGATGTATATCACAGAACAAGTGGCAGCAGAGTCCGATAGCACCAACCCTGGAAACCGTGTCCATAAAATTGTCTAAGTATGGAGATGAACGACGGTTGGTTAGACTCGTGATGTGAGGATATAGATGGAGATGAAGATCTGTTAGTCCGCCAACCTAGGAACCCGTGATCACAGAAAGGCCACTAAATATATAACCATAAAGGGATAATAGAGGGGAATAAGAAAAGGGAAAAAGGGGTAAGTATCTCACAGAACAACATCCACTGTTCGTTTATTAATGCCAATCTTTTCGAACCCCTAGTGAGTTCTCACTAGTAAAAGCATAAATTACAGATCACAGTTTTTTTTGGGTGCAATATGTATATGACGAAATAGGGGGAATAAGTGTTCGATAACGCTAACCTGGGAACCGGTGCCCAGATAATTGGCTAAGTATTGAAAGGGACCGTGGTCGGTCGTGCTCATGATGTGAAGATATAGATGAATATGAGCATATTCCAATCCGCCAACCCGAGAAGCCGTGATCATAGAAATGCGACTAAGTATAGAACCACAAGGGGATAATAGAGGGGAAGAAGACAAGGGAAAAACGAGTAAGTATAGAGAAGGGAAAACAAAGGGAGAAACAAGAATTTAGTCTCAGCTATGTAATATACTTGGGGGTCGACAGAGACAACTTCAAGTTCAAATAGAATTTGTTTATATTTATTCCAATAGTATTCATATATATATATATATTTTAAGTAAAAAAGGGATAGTACCTGCTATATTAAATTGACAGAGAAACAAAGACAAAATACACAGAGATATTGTCGTACTGTGCCACCAAATATGTTGTCGTTTTACTGGAAACTAGCATAGTTTGGGGTGAAATATGTCTAGGAAGATAGGCTAAAAACTATTTCGCCATTTGTCCTGCCCGAAGGAAACTAGGATAGATGGCCATAGTTCGAGTTAACATTGAACAACAACATGATGTAAAACCAGACTAGCAAAGGAAAGCTCAAATACCCGGTGACCTGTCGTATTTTCCCTCCTGACACGTAGATCTGGCCAGAATGACAAACGCTTGTGCACACGTTGGACATTTCCGCTTTGCTGGAGCATTGGATATTCGTCAAGGAGAAGGTCCAAGCGTTGTCCCATGAGGAGGGCTCTGTGCTCCTGGTCTTCCATGTGGCCTCAGAGTTCGAACACGAGAGCCAGATGTTCTGCACGGAGGAGTGGACCATGCAAATCACTGGTTACTGCCTTGCCTAAGGTTTCATTCCCCACTTCTGCTCTAGCCTCGTCCACGTTCATCCCTGCGCAGGCACTGTTCAAAGCATCATCATCGTTCATTACCTTCTCAGCATGGCGGGTGGGGATGTATTCATCAGGGCACGGTATTTCTTCTACATAACAGATTGGGAACTCTTCTGCAGTCTCTCCCTTCAGACCACTTCCAGCCTGTGTTGCAGGCTCAGTAGCTTGAGGTTCCGGGGTGGTTGCGAAATCCTATGGGCACGGTGTTTCTTCGATGTAGCAAATTGGGAACTCTTCCTCAGACCCTTCCTTCAGACAACTTCCAGCTTGTGCAACAGGCTCAATTACAGGGGTGTGCGTGCTCCGCTCTGTCATAGGCTCAGCTATAGTGGCATGGAGTGCCAAGCAGTCGGCTCTTGCTCTTTGCCAGAGGATAGAAGTCACCTTCGACAGAGCGGTCTCAAAGTTCTGTCTTCTTTGTCGCTGCGCTTTGTGGGTGTACCAGGCCGATCCTCGACGAGGCTTGCCTCGGTCCCTTGTCATTGCGGAGGAGGGGTGAATGGAGATACAGAAGAAACTACACCAGAGCTCCCAACCGATAGGGAGGTCCAAAACAAAAATGAACCAGCTCTTTCCAGGCGTCCTAACTTTCAAGTTTTCGTGTGACGGTATCGCATGGCTCCTTCTTATCTCTGTCATATTGAATGCTGGATGTGCTAGTGCGTTCGTGTGAGGGAGAAGTTCTGCCTCCGTAGAGTTGTTGTAATGGCCTGCTACCATCTTAATTATTGAAGGGATGGGGAGCGACTTACAACATTTAAGCTGTGGCTTAATGCTAAGCCATGTGGCAAGGCGTCGCTGCGTGTCACCCCATCCGGGGCCAATAGTATTCATATTAATATATCTTAATAGGTTAATTGTCGTCCAAATGCAAAGCATCTTCCAATTTGCAGGGTGTTTTTCGGTTCGCAAATTTCGTTCAAACCAATAAGCAATAGAAATTATAATATATATATATATATATGACGTAACATTTTTTATATGCAAGGATATTTTCAAATAGAAGAAGCTGTAATATATGCACAACATTGAACAGGAACATGACACCAACACCTGAGTTGCCTTGTTGAAATAGAGTCATTAATTCATTATATTTATGGGGCCTCGAAGAATGAAAGCATGACATGTACACCCATTTGTTTCTTAAGTATAGGGCAGGTGCCACATAACTATGTCCTATGACGAATTATTCTTTCATGTAAAATGTAAGGAGTGAATAGAGTAGCTTTTATTTAAATCTAAGTGTTGGGCATGAGGAAAAAAAGCTCCGCGTGCATGTTTAATTACAGATCAAAGAGCGTCTTAAATTCTTGTAAAAAGAAGTTGAATTCATCTATCAATAGTTGTATAGACAAATGAGTCAATTTTAAAAAACAAAATACAAAAGAAAATAAAATAAATAATATTGGACAATTGAAAACACCATACAAAAACCTCAAAAATGTTATATTAAAATAAATTGGGTTACAAAATACAGCTGAGATTATTTCCCAAAATAGTTGTCTTGAAATAGTTCAACATATATTCTCTGAAATTTAAATGTGTTTGCCATAATGATTGCGATTGGGTCTCCTGCAGACAAAAAAAAGTGAATATGTACAAGAATTAAGCTTGTAGATAGTCTTTTATAGATTTGAACTTGATCATCAAATGCTTTGTGTGGTTAAAAACAACGAGTTGAATATCAATTTCTTAGACAACTTAGAGATGTGATTCAGGCCCAATTCAAAGACGAGGGAGTGGTTTTATATGACGTCAAATTTGGGGGAAAAAAGTTATGTTAGACAACAGAAGTTGAGACAAAAAAATTCAAGTATCTTTTGACTGGTATTCTCCTTGTATTCGATCGTATGTTTGGTTGAAAGTCCTGCTTGAATATTTGTATGTTGAATTTCTTATTTTTGTTATTGTAAATTAGAAGGGACGTTCAAGTCACTTGCAAAATGCTCATCTGTTGAAGTATATAGATTCTTCCAGCAACACAAATTTGGCAAGTGTATCAAATGCTGTAGATTACACCAGAATATATCTTTCGTCATAGGAGTGGCATACATCGTGGCTCAAAAAATGGTCTGGAATATTCAGAAGTGACGCCAAATATTGCTCCATGCCCGAATACAGTCAAAAGGAAATTATAAATTTGGATCCTCGCGAAGGTGAGAAAATGTATGCGTGGTTGAATCAACATTCTAAAATTATAGAACCTTCTATCTCAAAGTTGTAATAGACTTGACAGACAACCAACTTCTATCTCAAAGTTTGTTGAGCGACCTATGGATGTAGTAACAGACTCGGAATACAATCAAATTTTGATCACTACTGGTACTAATGTCAAGTGTAACAAGTCGTGACCCCAGGCTTCAAGTAGCTTCAGCTTCAGGCATCCACACTGGCAATGACTCCAGGATCTAGATAGCTTCAACTTCAAACATTGACACTGGCGATGGAAATGGGAACAGTGGCATTGAGTGCAGGGTGGTAATGCACTAAACAAGCATGCTTGTCATTGGCAACGCAATTAGACCGCAGTATTGTCAGACCTGCAAAGAGCATCGACTTTAATGTTGCTTTGAGTCTGGAAATCTTTGGAGGTTGGGTGTCCTGTGCGATGATGACCTCGACATTAGCTACATGTCAAACATTTATTATCTGACATTGCAGTGTTAATGTGATTGCCATAGTCGACGACAGGTCTATTGCATTGACACAAGCAATATTAATTGTGTAATTAATTAACATCCTTGAAGGACGTGAATCCCAAACAACTCCTGGAACTTTTTGAACAATCATGTGTTAAAAAAATACATTGTTTTATATTTAAAAAAAATAAGAAATTGTATTTTCTATGTCTAACATTAGGTTGCACGCATAAACCTTTTTAAGTTAATCGAAATTAAAATATAGTCAACTCAGATCCCCAGAACCGATCAAATTCCCTAGAGCTAGTTTGTTTCCATCATGTCGGTTGGGATAGAAGGATCCACCACCAGGACAAAGAAAGAAGGTAGCAATAAAAGAACCCGTGCAAACACAATTTGGTGATGGAAGCACTCTATGACCAGGAAGGCACTTTGTGATTATCGACCTGTGATCCTTATGAACAACTCCAAAGGCACTTGCAGCGAGGCCATGGTGATTTATTTGAACGAGACAAGTCAATCCTTCAAGCATCGAGCAACTTCTGTTTTTTTTTTTCAAATATCGAATTTACTACAATAGAAGAAATTCATTCTACTTATTCAAAGCACGAGAAACAACAGGAAGATTGATATTCGATGGAAACAACTCTGGAATATCCACCACATCAAGGTCTCCTCTAAAGAATGAAACAAAATGATTACATGAAGGTGGTAGTAAAAGGTGATCTTGAAAAACCAAATCATTACCTGAATACGTCAAACTTCTTACAGAAGGTGGTAGTATAAAGTAATATTCAGAAAGTGTTGCAAAGTCCATAGTCCAAAATTACTTCCCATTAACGTTTCCCAGTGACATGTCGATGCAGGCATCATAAACTTTTGAGAGCCTCATTCCCTGGTTATATACCCACTTTTCACTACCAGGAGAATATTCTTGCAAAGAGCGGCAAGCTACTCGACCCAGATGCAAGCACATGCATAGGAATAGTGAAAACAATGTGCAGTACCGATAGAAAGTGTAACACCATGTTTCCCCCAGTTTGTAAAAATAACTGGACTGGCCAAGAACTGTGGCAAAGTCAGAAATGTGAATATGTATTATGTGAATAATATTATGAATTAATATTGCAGGACTGTTGAGAGGGGATGTGCAGAAAAAGAGACCACGATGGCGGTGGAAGGCACCTCGAAAGGTGGTGTTACCTTCCACCGAGAATAAATACTGTATTTGGACTTCATTGGCCCGGAGAACCAAAAGCGGCTCGCTAGCCCCGAATTAAATGTCTCGCAGGTTGGTAGGAAGATGGCTCCTCAGGAATTAATGAGGGATGGGGAGGTGAACCGCCCATCCGTAGAGTCGTCAGGCCTGACGAGTGCGAGGGAAATCGCGCCACACGCAACCTCGCAAGAGGATAAGGCGTGGGGTAGAAGCGATTGGGGGCAGACACGAGGGGAGGAAGAGAACTCTTGCGATATGCAGAGTGAGTGATAGCAGAGAGGAAGGAGAGTAACCTTCGCTTCTGGTCACTGGAAAATAGAGACGCAGTCTCACAACATCGTGGTCTCAGCTTGGGGGTGGCTAGTGGTAAATCCACTGGGAGTCGTTGAGCCTACGGTTGGTTGGAAACGAGCACCCCTCTCAGCAGTTGCATAACCCCTGGTGTTATTTCTGATAAGTGTTTTGCCTCTGGCATCTTGAAATATATATTTATACTGACATTTATGTTTATAAGCTGTGAAATGGTGAATGATTTCAGAGTAGGAATGTATGTATGGTGTTTTGATCGATACTGGTAGATGCATGTTTATAATGGAAATACTAGGTATGGCTTATGTCTTCATAAATCACTATTTATATGCATACTGATCAAATTCAGATTGCATGTCTGATTCGTGGGAGAAAAGTACCCTTATCTGCCTTAGATAGTACCCTGGGTAAAAACCTCCCCATAAAGATACCCTCCTTGTAAATCCCATCAAGAACCAGGAAAGAGAATGTGAAGGTGCAAGGCCTTAGTAACCCTGCACGAGGAGAAACGATCCTCTTGAAAACCCGAGATGGCAGCATAAGGATGAAGTATTGAATCGACGGACGAGATCCCGTCGGGAGATCTGTAGTCACTCATGACCGTCAGATCGGAAGAAGAAGATGGGGTGTTAAGTACCTTAACCCTGAATAGGTGTTGATCAACGGACGAGATCCCGTCGGGAAATCTGCGGTCACACATGACCGTTATATTGGTAGGAGAAAGTAGGGTGTTAAACGCCTTACCACTTGGTCTCTCTGTGTCTTCGTGGGTAGCGAAGAGATCAGGATCGTAGATCCCCAGGGTCCATGAGAACATATGGATCGTTGATTGTTCCACGTCCAGGGAGTCGTGGGAGAATGCACAAGTTAGGAACCTGTCTGAGTCGTCAGATCTTAGCTGAAAAACCAGACAGCTGTTGGATCTGTCAGGAGATCCCGAGGGTTAAACCCCCAGTGAATAGGGGCAAAAGCCCCAAAATAGATCTGGACCGTCCGATTAAGGAGGCCACGTGTCAAGAGATTTCCCATTTCGAAAAATCGGGAGTCGAGAACTCGAGAGTCCTGGTGACGAGAGGTCGGGACTTTCCATGGTGGAAACTCCGGGACAGATCTGGGCCGTCCGATTTAAGGAGGCTACGTGTCAAGAGATTACCCATTTCGGGAAATCGGGAGTTGAGGACTCGGGAATTCCGGTGATGAGAGATCGAGGACTCGGGAATTTCAGTGATGAGAGATCGAGGCTTTCCATTGTGGAAACCCCAGAACAGATCTGGACCATCCGATTTAAGGGGGCCACGTGTCGTGAGATTTCCCATTTCGGGAAATCGGGAATTGCGAACTTGGGAGTCCTGGAGACGAGAGATCGGGACTTTCCATGGTGGAAACCCCGGGACAGATCTGGGCCGTCCGATTTAAGGAGGCTACGTGTCAAGAGATTACCCATTTTGGGAAATCGGGAGTCGAGGACTTGGGAATTCTGGTGATGAGAGATCGAGGCTTTCCATTGTGGAAACCCCAGAACAGATCTGGACCGTCTGATTTAAGGGGGCCACGTGTCGTGAGATTTCCCATTTCGGGAAATCGAGAATCGCGAACTCGAGAGTCCTGGAGACGAGAGATCGGTACTTTCCATGGTGGAAACCCCGGGACAGATCTAGGTCGTCCGATTTAAGGAGGCTACGTGTCGAGAGATTATCTGTTTCGGGAAATCGGGGATCGGGGATTCGGGAGTTCTGTTGACTAGAACTCGGGCTCTCGCCTTGATAAATCCTGACCTATAATATCGAGACGTTAGCATGTGGCTAAGTCCCGATGAATGGACGAGATTCCTTTGGGGAATCTCAGGGTCTATAATGACCATCAGATGTGGAGAAGAGATGTCAACTTTAAGCCGGGGCGCGAATGCGCCTTAGGGTAAGTGACGAGCAGATCTGGATGACCAAAGTCCACCCGCCCAGATCTACGGCTGAGGTTTCATTCCGGAGCCCCCTTGTTGTTCTGCCTTTAGCGG
>SNQJ01S0171995.1:37155-50182 GCA_010110895.2 Picea sitchensis
TTTATGTTTATAAGCTGTGAAATGGTGAATGATTTCGGAGTAGGAATGTCTGTATGGTGTTTTGATCGGTACTGGTAGATGCATGTTTATAATGGAAAGACTAGGTATGGCTTATGTCTTCATAAATCGCTATTTATATGCATACTGATCTAATTCAGACTGCATGTTTGATTCGTGGGAGAAAAGTACCCTTATCTGCCTCAGATAGTACCCTGGATAAAAACCTCCCCATAGAGATACCCTCCTTGTAAAGCCCATCAAGAACCGGGAAAGAGAATGTGAAGGCGCAAGGCCTTAGTAACCCTGCATGAGGAGGAACGATCCTCTTGAAAACCCGAGATGGCAGCATAAGGATGAAGTATCGAATCGACGAACAAGATCCCGTCAGGAGATCTGTGGTCACTCGTGACCGTCAGATCAGAAGAAGAAGATGCGGGTGTTAAGTACCTTAACCCTGAATAGGTGTTGATCGACGGACGAGATCCCGTTGGGAAATCTGCGGTCACACATGACCATTAGATTGGTAGGAGAAAGTAGGGTGTTAAACACCTTACCACTTGGTCTCTTTGTGTCTTCGTGGGTAGCGAAGAGATCAGGATTGTAGATCCCCAGGGTCCATGAGAACATATGGACCATTGATTGTTCCACGTCCAGGAAGTCGTGGGAGAATGCACAAGTTAGGAACCTGTCTGAGCCGTCAGATCTTGGCTAAAAAACCCGACAGCCGTTGGATCTGTCAAGAGATACCCGAGGGTTAAACCCCCAGTGAATAGGGGCAAAAGCCCCAAAATAGATCTGGATCGTCCGATTAAGGAGGCCACGTGTCAAGAGATTTCCCATTTCGGGAAATCAGGAGTCGAGAACTCGGGAGTCTTGGTGACGAGAGGTCGGGACTTTCCATGGTGGAAACCCCGGAACAGATCTGGGCCGTCCGATTTAAGGAGGCTACGTGTCAAGAGATTACCCATTTCGGGAAATCGGGAGTCGAGGACTCGAGAATTACGGTGATGAGAGATCGAGGCTTTCCATTGTGGAAACCCCGGAACAGATCTGGACCGTCCGATTTAAGGGGGCCACGTGTCGTGAGATTTCTGATTTCGGGAAATTGGGAATTGCGAACTCGGGAGTCCTGGAGACGAGAGATCGAGACTTTCCATGGTGGAAACCCCGGGACAGATCTGGGCCGTCCGATTTAAGGAGGCTACGTTTCAAGAGATTACCCATTTTAGGAAATCGGGAGTCGAGGACTCGGGAATTCTGGTGATGAGAGATCGGGGCTTTCCATTGTGGAAACCTCGGAACATATCTGGACTGTCCGATTTAAGGGGGCCATGTGTCGTGAGATTTCCCATTTTGGGAAATCGGGAATCACGAACTCGGGAGTCCTGGAGACGAGAGATCGAGACTTTCCATGGTGGAAACCCCAGGACAGATTTGGGCCGTCCGATTTAAGGAGGCTACATGTCGAGAGATTACCTATTTCGGGAAATCAGGGATCGGGGATTTGGGAGTTCCGTTGATAAGAACTCGGGCTCTCGCCTTGATAAATCCCGACCTATAATATCGAGACGTTAGCATGTGGCTAAGTCCCGATGAACGGACGAGATTCCTTCGGGGAATCTCAGGGTTTATAATGACCGTCAGATGTGGAGAAGAGACGTCAACTTTAAGCCGGGGCGCGAATGCGCCTTAGGGTAAGTGGCGAGCAGATCTGGACAACAAAGTCCACCCGCCCAGATCTATGGCTGAGGTTTCATTCCGGAGCCCCCTTGTTGTTCTGCCTTTAGTGGTGGGGGGGGGTCCGGAATCGAGCGTGCAACTTGGAAACGGTCAGGATCAACTCGCCTTGATCGACGACATTCAGGCGAATTCCGGACCCCCCTTGCCATTCTGCCTTTAATGGGGGGGGGTCTGGAATGGTGTGGCGTGTAAAGTGGGACCCGTCTCCTGTCACGTCGTCCACCGTGTCGTGTTTCCCCTCTCGCCACCTGTACTCCACTCAACCACACGACATGGCCCGTTTCTATTGGCCAATCGCTAACCCTGTTGGGGTTCGTCCCTATTGACCAGTCGCTAGCCCTGTCGGGGTTCGACGGTGGCAGAATCGAACGATTCAACATCACTGTAGCGCCGAGGCGCAAAATACAAAGAGGAACCATGATTAGTTGACCTGTGATCGTGACCCACGATCACATGGGAACAGAGAGAGAGAAAGAGCTAGCTTGCGCAGGCCTCCGTAGGTAATTCAGGGGCTCTGGTTCTACAGAAATCAACGAAAAATTGATTATGGTAGTGGGTGTGTGACAGAAAGTTGATTGTATGTGGAGTCAATTAATACATCTAGAGGTCGGTAAACAAATTTTGACAAAGAAGTTGACTTTCTGTCAAGTCTGTTACCACACCCAGAAGTCGCTCAACAAGCTTTGAAATAGAAACTTCTGTAATTTTAGGATGTTGATTCAACCACCCATACAGTTTTTCACATTCATGAGGATCCAAATTTATAATTTCCTTCTGAGTATATTCGCGCATGGATTAATATTTGGAGTCATTTCCGAATATTCCAGACCATTTTGCAAGACACAATATTTGTGATTCCTCTGACGAAAGATAGATTCGTGTGTGGTCTGCAGGATTTGATACACCTGCCAAATCTGTGTTGTTGGAAGAAGCTATATACTTCAACAAAGGAGAATTTTGCAGGTGACTTAAAAGTCCCTTCCAATTTCCAGTAACAAAACAAAGAAGTTCAACATACAAATCTTCAGGCAGGCCTTTCAACCAACCAAAGGATCGAATACAGGAAAAATACCAATCATAAGATACTCGATTTTTTTGTGTCTGATTTTCTGTTGGCTAACATAATTTTTTTCACTCAAAGTTGAAATCACATAAAACCATTCCCTCGTCTTTCAATTGGGTCTGATTGACATCTCTAATTTGTCTCACATGTGGATGACAAGGAACATCACAACGAAGGCACCTTAAAGCCCAGGTTTTCGATGATAAAGGGAAATGGGAATAAGTATTTAAAATGAACGTTGGAGGATGATAGTACAATCTTCCGTAAATCTTGGTTTAATGTGTTTTAATGGCAGATGTCCTCGATATTTTCGCCTATTAATGTCAATATTTTCGAATATGTGTGGTGAGTTGTCACTAATAATATATAAGTTAACATTTCCATATGCAAGCATATTCTCAAATATGACAACCTGTAATATATGCACAGTATTAAAGAAGGACATGACGTCATGACCTTTGTGGATGACAGTGGGGTAGCACAATATTGCATTCTTACTATGATGATGCCTTAAAAAAACTAAAATAACCAACAATTTTTTCCAATTCAATATGGACACAAAAAAAACATTAGATCCCATAATATTCGTCCGTTAATGCGTTTTAATGGGAGATGTCCTTGAGCTTTCCGCTTATTAATGCCAATATTTTCGAACTTGTCTGGTGATTTGTCACTATTAAAAGCATAATTAATGTTCATTGGGAAGGGCAAAAGGTGGTGGGGATGGAGGGGAGCGAAAAATGTTTTCAAAGTTTTGTGAACCCGAGAGTCCGTGAACCCATGAAACTTTGAAGACTCGACTAATTATGGAAAGGCGGGTCGGTCAGATGGAATCATCGTAGGTAGAGTCAGGCTTGCGAATTCGAGGAGTCTAAGGTTGAATTGTGGATCACCGAAGTTTTTGGTGCAAGATGTATACCCTGAACACGGGGCACCAGAGTTCGATAGCACCTATCCGCGAACCCATGGTCATAAAATTGGCTAAGTATGCAAACGAACGACGGTCTGTTGGACTCGTGATGGAGATGAGGATTTTTTAGTTCGCCACCCTGGGAACCCGCGAGCATAGAAACACGACTAAGTATAGAACCAAAAATGGATAATAGAGGGGAAGAAGAAAAGGGAAAAATGGGTTAGTATAGAAGAGAAAAAAGAAAGGGAGATAAGAACTTTATCCCTCACACAACAATGCTTAGTCTGATAATTATGAAGCCATAGAAACACATTAACTATGGGAAAAACATTTTCAACTATGAAATATAGTTAGAGTTCGACAAACTCTGGTTCAAGTCCAAAAAGAGATGTTGTTTATATCTATTTCAATATTTTTCATATTATTTTATTTTAATAGTATTTTTGGTGGCCCAACTGCAAAACCATGTTCCAATTTGTGTTTTTCAAGTGGAGATGTGTTTCTGAAAACACATTTCCTTGAACCATAGTCCAGGGGCAGGGAAAGTGCAACATCAAATGTTTGTTGAACAGAGATTTGTTGAAGATTAANTGGCCCAACTGCAAAACCATGTTCCAATTTGTGTTTTTCAAGTGGAGATGTGTTTCTGAAAACACATTTCCTTGAACCATAGTCCAGGGGCAGGGAAAGTGCAACATCAAATGTTTGTTGAACAGAGATTTGTTGAAGATTAAGCAATGTATTTCCAAGTGCATGTATCATTTGCATAGTATCAATATGATTTCTTTCATGTTCTTTGTGTATTCTTCTGAATGCTCTTGTCATAGATTTGTCAACCTTTTCCATGCCAGTATGGTTGCGACAGAGGTAGGATATCTGGCGAACAACGACCTCAACAACAACACCAAGACAACACTACACTCCTGTTTCTTTGGTCATAGTAGTCACATATGAAAATGTTCTGCATCCCCAGCATTTAATTTTTTCACTTGCAAAGTGGAAATAACAACCAACAAACAACGAATACAAGGTAAACATAACAATGAAACCCACCCGTCAATGGGGAACGACAGAAGTGCAGTTCCAATCGCGGTTGCAAAATCCCAAGCCTGCAAACTGCAACAAGAGCAACAGGAAAATAAGAGCGACAACAACATGAAAAAAAAACCAATGAACAAGCAACGAGCAAGCATCAACCAATGAATCAACAATGCTGTTGAAGAACAATATTTTCCATATTCACTGTAGAGAACTCTGTAAAATAAAAATAAAAAAAATCGGACAAAAATGTATTGTAACAAGACTGTTAAGTAATGCAGGAATGCAACGACAACACTAAGACCCACCGACGAATGGGGAAGGATAGAAGCGCAACCTCGGGTCTGCAAATTGCAACAACAGGTCCAACTGTAGATGTAGGACCCCAACCTTGCAAAGTTGAAGCAAACAAGAGCAAGTAACAAACAACAAACTAGTGAACAAGTACCAAAAGGCCCAACTACAACTGCAGGACCTTAAATTTGCAAAGTTAAATCAAACAACAATAACCAACATCCAACGAACCAATGTGCAAGCATCAACTAGTCAACCAGGAATGCCGGTGAAGATCAATATTCGCCAAATCCACTATAGACAAGATTGTATCAAAAAATAAGAGGAAAATGTATTGTAACACCCATGTTAAGCAAACATTTTAGGCTGTGAAGCCTGTTAGGTAAACATTTAAGTATGTGACGACCGTCCAAAGGTCTGCCACTGTGTAAACATTTAAGAAAGTTGCAATTTGCATGATTGGTATTTTGCATCCTCAATTGGAACTGCGCTTCTATCGTTCTCCATTCACGGGTAAGTTTCATTGCCATGGTTGCATCCCTATTCATTGTTTTTTTTTCCCAGTTTGCAAGTAAGAATTTTCAATATTGGGAGCGATCAAAATCCTCTTGCAACCCATCTTTGTATGTGACTACTACGACCAGAGAAGCAAGAATGTAATGTTATCTTTGTCTCGTTCCTAAATGCCAATGTTCGACACAGAACCCACCTCCATTGCAACCACAACGACATATAAGAAAAGGAAATCATATTTTTTTCTTACATACAAAGATGTTCTGTAAGAGGATTTTGACTCAGGCATCCCCAGTATTGAAATTTTTCACTTGCAAATTGGAAATAACAAACAACAAACAACAAACAACAAACAACAAATAAGAAGGTAAACATGGCATCGAAACCCACCCGTCAATGGGAAACGACAGAAGCGCAGTTTCAATCACGGTTGTAGAGTCCCAAGCGTACAAAATGCAAGAATACCAACAGGAAAATAAGAGCAACAACAACATGCAAAAAAGAAACCACTGAACAAGCAACGAGCAAGCATCAACTAATGAACCAGTAATGCCGCTGAAGAACAATATTGCCCATATTCATTGCAGAGAACATTGCATAAAAAAAATAGAGGAAAATGTATTGTAACAGGCCTGTTAAGTAAACATTTAAGGCTGTGAGGTTTGTTAGGTAAACATTTAAGTCTGTTAGGGCCGCCAAAGGGCCTCGCACTGTGTAAACATTTAAGAAAGAATGCAGCGTGGCAGGTCTGTTACGTACGCAAAATAAATATTATATAATTTTCTAATAATATAAAATAATAACAATAAAAAAATTGGTAATAATAGTAACAATAGTTCGAACAATAGAGACTATGCAAAAAAAAAATTCAATGAAAGGACAAACTAATATGAAGTCAACTAATAAAAAACTGACTCTCCATGTTCAAAACTTTGGATATCTAAACATTTTAATAAAAATAGTAAAAATTCAAAAAGACCGTAGATGATCAAAAACTTTGGATATGCTAACATATAAAACATTGGGAATAGTGAAGCTGGCAATAAGACCTTCAATCTGTTATCCAATCAGATCATGGTATATATGGTATTTTTTATTATATACAAATCAATGTTTTTAGTTCTCTAGTTCCAACAATAGAGATTATGCAAATATTTGTAGTCAAAGGACAAACTAATATAAAGTCAATGAATTATCTATCGCTATAGTCCCTCTACGCCTTCGACACAAACTAATAAATATACAACTGGAAAACTTGAAGAAAAAACTTTAGACTCTCACATATTTGTTGTTAATGCTAGTGTGAAGTACAAATTTTAAGCAGTGACAAAATTGTTATAAGTGTGATATTTTGTCCAACTTTAACCATCACAGTAAACACTTGTCAATATAAAGATGAAACAATTATTTGAATTAACAGGATAAGTTGGTCAATGACAATTATTTGAATTAACAGGATAAGTTGGTCAATGACAATTATTTGAATTAACAGGATAAGTTGGTCAATGCTCGCAAACTTGAAGAAAAAACTTTAAACACACATATTTGTTGTTAATGCCTAGTGTGAAGTATACAATTTTTAAGCACAGACAAAAATGTTATAAGTGTGCTATTTTTCAACTTTAACCATCCTACATAAATTTGTGTCATTATAAAGACGAAATAAGTATTTGAATTAACCATAAGTTGGGTTTAAAGTTTCCAATTTTAAATTTTAAAAATTTCATTTGGGTTTTTCTCAATCAAGAAATAACAAGGAAATTGGAATGATTCTCAAAGGATGGAATATGATAATAGGCAGTTTCTTCTTAATAGAAGAAATTTGAACTACAGAATTGGTATGATTTCTAGGTGGTTTTTTTAAGACCATTTCCATAAGTATTCAGAAAATAGAAAATAGTTGATATGCTAGAATTGCACTCTCCCACCCAAAACCCTAATTCCCTAATCTTAAACAATCTCTAATGACCTTACTTATTCTATAATTGTTCTAGAGATAGAGCTTAAATATAGAGAATCCTAATTCCTTAATTCTAAACAATTTCTAATGGCACTCTCCCACCCAAAACCCTAATTCCCTAATTTTAAACAATCTCTAATGACCTTACTTATTCTTTAATTGTTCTAGAGATAAAGCTTAAATATAGAGAATCCTAATTCCTTAATTCTAAACAATTTCTAATGGCCTTACTTGTTTTATAGTTATTCTAGAGATAGAGCTTAAATATAGAGAGATTGTAGGATAACATAAATGGAACACGTTCCATGATAATCAAAGGAATTGCAAATCACTAAACCCTAATTTTCTCATTCTAGGCAATGTCTAATGACCTTACTAAATAGTGCCAATATAGGTAATCATAGGAATTGCAAATCACTAAAGTTTAAATCCATATAGTGGAAATATAGATGGATTAGGTTTCATGATAATCAGAGGAATTGGAGAGCACTAAAGCTTAAATGCAAATCACTAAAGTTTAAATCCATATAGTGGAAATATAAATATAGATGGATTAGGTTTCATGATAATCAGAGAGGAATTGGAGAGCACTAAATTTTAAATGCAAATCACTAAAGTTTAAATCCATATAGTGGAAATATAGATGGATTAGGTTTCATGATAATCAGAGGAATTGGAGAGCACTAAAGTTTAAATCTATATAGTGGCAATATAGGTAATACCTAATTCCAGATATAGGTAACTCTTGGAAGAGATATAGGTAACCCCTAAGACAATGTCTAATGGCTTTACTTATGGAGATTAAATATACAAAGATTGTAGGATAACATAAATGGAACAAGTTCCATGATAATCAAAGGAATTGCAAATCACTAAACCCTAATTTCCTAATTCTAGACAATGTCTAATGACCTTACTTATTCTATAGCTATTCTAGAGATAGAGCGTAAATATAGAGAGATTGTAGGATACCATAAATTAAAAAACATAGATTAGATTCCATGATAATGAGAAGAATTGCAGAGCACGAAAGTTTAAATCCAAATAGTGGCAATATAGGTAATCAAAGGAATTGCAAATCACTAAACTTTAAATCCATATAGTGAAAATATAAATTGCAAATCACTAAACTTTAAATCCATATAGTGAAAATATAGATGGATTAGGTTTCATGATAATCAAAGGAGGAATTGTAGGGAACTAAAGTTTAAATCCAAATATTGGCAATATAGGTAATTAGAGGAATTGCAAATCACTAAAGTTTAAATCCAAACAGTGGCAATATAGGTCCAAACAGTGGCAATATAGGTCATCAGAGGAATTGCAAATCACTAAAGTTTAATCTATATAGTGGCAATATAGGTAATACCTAATTCTGGGTATAGGTAACCCATGGAAGATATATAGATAACCCCTAAGACAATGTCTAATGGCCTTACTTATTCTAGAGTTATTCTAGAGATAGAGATGTAGGACACTATAAATTAAAAAAGCTCCAACATGTTCCATGATATGGCCTTACTTATTCTAGAGTTATTCTAGAGATAGAGATGTAGGACACTATAAATTAAAAAAGCTCCAACATGTTCCATGATATTTAAAGGAATTTGCAAATTATCAAAGTTTAAATCTAGATAGTGGCAATATAGGTAATTAGGAGTATATAAAATTAGACAAACAATTTACAAAAAACTCTTACCTCTTCTTGTTGTTCAGAGAACCTTTCAACTCCTGCATAACCCTAAAACTGCTGCCTTTCTCCTACATAAAACTTTAGTCATGAGGACCACCTTTCTCCTAAAAGACACTATATCGATAAAAAGACACTATATTGATCTGATTGATCTCTCAACTCACACAATTGTTGGTATCACAATTTTAGATTGCTTAAATAGTGTTTTTAATATATAAATTCATTCAACTCCCTCAAAAACCAACCTTGAGAACACCTAAAAAATTAATCTCAACCATAGAAATCAACAATTTTCTGAATTTCAAAGGAATTTTGGACAAAACTCATCACAAAAAAATCTGAAAAAAAATAAAAAGATAAAACCTTTAGACTACTTCCAATATTAATGCATAGATGTTAAAACAACTATACAATAAATATACAACTTTGTTATAATTATATGATAAATTTATTTTCCATATATACATGATTTGTCCCTCTTGCATTCATGACACTCTTGCATTCATGACATTGTCGAGATGACCAAGAAAAAAAAATACAAATTGAATTACAAACTAATTGTATCACAGATTGTATACAGATTGAATCTTTGACTAATAGATGCAAATTGTCTTTGACTAATAGATGCAAACTATCCACAATAACATAGGCATTTATGCAATTTTCAATAAATCAGATTGCTCTGGTTTGAATTACAAACTAATTGTATAACAGATTGTATACAGATTGCATCTTTGACTAATAGATGCAAACTGTCCACAATAACATAGGCATTTATGCAATTTTCAATAAATCAGATTGCTCGGGTCTGGGTACTGAATCCACTCGGACATTGAATTACCAGGTCGCCAACAAATATGAAATAGATAAATGAATGCCCCGTATTGAATCAAGAAATGAACGATAATAGTTGTGTTTCCCATAAATGAAACTGCTAAGGCTATATTGAATCCACATATGCATTGAATCACCCGTTGCCTAACAAATATGTCGTATGCCTAACAAATATGTCGTAGATATGAAACACTTGAAGCATTAAATCACCGTACAAAAAGACTGGAGCATAATAAAATTCATCTTCATTAAAAATGATAAGTAAATCACAAAATCTATCAAAATTTAGTTGAATGTATGATAGTATGAGAGAGGGAGTAAACATGCAGTAGATATGAACACGTGAAGCATTAAATCACTGTACAAAAAAATTGGAGTATGATACAATTCCTTTTCATTAAAAAATTTAGTAATAATTTTTAATAATAAGTAAATGATAAAATTTATCAAAATTTAGTTGAATGTATGATAGTATGAGAGATGGAGTAAATGTCATTATGGTTGAACCTTATGATGCCATGAGAGAGGAAGTAAATGTTATTATGGGTGATGAGAGAGGAAGTAAATGTTATTATGGGTGATGAATGTGAAAAGTTTTGAGATTTAAGATTTTGTATTTTATTTTAAATAACAATAAAGCCATATTATTATTAATAATAAGAATTTAATTTTAAAGTCATTGTAAAAGACATTAAATTAAATTGGTGTATGAGACTCCTTGTTTGTGTCATAAGGGATCACAGAAAATTGATACTAAAAGCACATGGCCAAGTAAAAAATGAATCCTTGACAACCTTTAACGTCAATATTTATTACTTTGAAAGAAGAACATATTCTAGAAACTTCATCAGTGGTGCTCTTTGGCTGCATAAATTTCGTCATGTTTGACTCTTTCTCTACTTTAAGCTAGACAATATGAGAAATTCTTAAATTTTGGTCCTTCAGAAATTTAGAAGTCCTTTTCAAAAATTTATAAGTCCTTTTCAAGCTTCAAGGCTTCCAAATCTTCTCACTCTGAGCCACGGACCTGATCATAAATTTATGTTGGGAACCTTTTGTATTATAGATATGAATGTGTAGTACAAAGAGGGTGGGGAGACAGAGCTAATGGTTGAATAAAGGAATACTCGGTTTTCAGTCTCTTCTTTGGAAAAAGAGGTATATCCGTCACCCTATGTGCACTGGTCAACTTTTAGAGAAATCAGTGTTCGTAGAAAGGCGAGATGCTTGGCATCTCCCTCGATAAGGACGGGAACAGTCTTCGGACTTTCTTATTACACGTGGTTAAGGCTCTCCACCCCCTCCGGGGTGGATCTTACCCCAATCTTCTGGAAAAATGAATTTTTAGAGACATCTTTGCAATAATACTGCATCGGAATAGAATTTAGGGAAAAAAGAATTTTTTAGAGAAATCTTTGCAATAATACTCAGAATAGAATTTAGGGAATAAACATTATGAATAAGAGTAACCTGTTCGTGTACTCTTAAGTTAATAAATTATTAAATAAATTTTAAAATGAATTTTTTATTTTAAAGGTAACATTCTACATTTTTGAAAAATCTAACCCAGCCCATGCATATATCCTGACTCTATTTGCAACATAAATAATCTATTAATTGGAATATGAATATAATGATTTTCATACTTAAAACCTTGCAAAACATTAAAGTCTACAACCCACATTTAGTAAAGTTTGTTCAGTACTTATGTTTGCTTGGTTGGTTGGTAAACAAGAATTTGGTATGGAATACAAAGTATGGAGAAATTTAATGAAAAAATGTTGAATAGTTAAATCTATAAGTTTTTTTAGAATGTTGAATTTATTTATACAATTATAAATACAATTTAAATAAAAAAAAATTACAATTTCACTCAAATTAAATGAAAAATACCAAAACTTATTCTAAACTTTGTACATACCATAAAAACAAAAACATGACAGACATAAAACCACCACCCAGTTTAGGTCGTTAAATGCCAACGGCCACCAATTTATCATCATCATTTAACGAAATTCAGTTTAACAAACCTCTTGACAGAGTAAATGGAAGTGAAATCACAGAAAACTCTACCGACTAGCATAAAATATCTTAATATATTAGTCATTAAACTGTTTAGAAGGGACCAAACGCATCTTTTTCACATAAGTTTTATCAAGGCAGTGCAATAAAAGCGTCGTTAACAAAATTTCACGCACACAAGCAGAAACAAACGACATGGAAATATCATTACAAACGACATGGAAATATCATTTACAGAAAACATTGCAAACGGTGCACCGATATAGGACTCTTTGAGCCGCAATATACCAAAAAATTGTAGGAAAAAAAGTCGTTCAAAACTAAATTTTCCCCAGATTACCAAAATTCTGGACCAATCCACAATCAAAATATAAATACACCACTTTGATACAGGGTATTTTGGGGAAGGGAAAGACTACAAACTTCCAGGAAATAATTGGAAAAATAACATGTAAATCACACTAATATCATATCAAAGCTTCACAATTTTGCACAAAATATAAAGCTATCTGTGATTCTCAACCGAAAAACGAAAAACGAAAAACGAAAAATAGTGTAAATTACATAATAAACTTATAAATAAATAAACTCATTATAAATAAACTCATAGTTGACCAAATATCATTGTGAAGTTACACAAAATTCTGAATATCACTGTAAAGTTACACAAAATTCAAAAGAATATGCTACATATTAAAGAAAAAGATACGAAATAGTCAGATTCATTCAAAAACACGAAGCAACCACAATCTAAAAGGTGATCAAGATGACTGCCCAAAAACATACAGATAAATAACCATGAAACAAAAATAGTAAAAAAAATCACAAACTCGATTCAGTTTTCAAAAAAATAAAGCATATCAGCTCAACATACCAAAATTCAAGCGATTCGCTGCTGAGAATTGAGAATACTTAAAAGAATTTCAAAATATATTTCAAAATTTAAATTGCACCATG
>SNQJ01S0171996.1:9453-26038 GCA_010110895.2 Picea sitchensis
ACAAGGCTAGACTTGTTGTAAAGGGGTTTGCACAAAAGAAAGGTATAGATTTTGATGAAATATGTTCTCCTGTTGTTAAAATGACTTCAATTAGAACTATTTTAAGCCTTGTGGCAGTAGAAGATTTGCATCTTGAACAGTTAGATGTAAAAACATATTTTCTCCATGGGGATTTGGAGGAATAGATTTATATGCAGCAGCCATAGGGGTATGAGGTCAAAGGGAAGGAGAATTTGGTATGCAGGTTGAAGAATAGATTATATGGCCTAAATCAAGCTCCAAGGCAGTGGTATCTGAAGTTTGACAGGTTTATGATAGAACATGGTTATAGTAGATGTAATTCTGATCACTGTGTTTATTTTAAAAAGATAGAAATGGAAGCTTTATTATCTTGCTATTGTATGTAGATGACATGCTTATTGCAGGGTCTAATATGCAGGATATAAATGTGCTCAAGAAGAAATTATCCAATTCATTTGCGATGAAGGGTTTGGGTGTTGCAAAGAAAATCCTTGGTATGAAAATAACAAGAGATAGGAAAAATCACAAACTGACATTGTCTCAGGGTGAGTACACAGAGAAGGTGTTGGAGAGGTTTAGAATGCAGAATGCAAAACCAGTTAGTACACCTTTGGCCAGTCGTTTCAAACTAACTAAGGAAATGTGTCCCAAGACACAGGAGGAGATAGAATACATGTCCAGGGTCCCATATTCATCAGCAGTTGGCAGCTTGATGTATGCAATGGTTTTCACAAGACCAGATATTGCACATGCAGTGGGAGTTGTGAGCATATATATGAAAAATCTAGGTAAAGAACATTGGGAGGCAGTAAAGTGGATTCTCAGATACTTGAGAGGTATTGCTAATAATGCATTATGTTTTGGAGGTTCAGAAATTGTTCTACAAGGATATGTTGATTCAGATATGGCAGGTGATAAAGATAGCAAGAGGAGTACCATATGGTATGTGTTTACTATAGGTGGAACAACTGTAAGTTGGATTTCAAAACTACAAAAGGTTTTTGCACTTTCAACAACAGAGGCAGAGTATGTTGCTGCTACAGAGGCCTAGTAAAGAGATGATTTAGTTACAGAGGTTTATGGAGGAATTGGGAAAGAAGAAAGAGAATAGCAGGTTGTACTATGACAGTGAGAGTGCCATTCATCTTGCAAATAACTCAGTATTCCATTCGAAGACTAAGCATATACAGTTGAGTTACCACTTCATATGATCCTCCTTGGGAGATGGACATTTGAAGTTGGAAAATATACACACTAGCTAGAATCCTACAGACATGTTAACAAAGGGAGTAACCAGGGAGAAACTAAGTTCCTGCTCAGTTTCAGTTGGTCTTCAATAATGAAGATGAAGATGAGAAATTTGCCAGGTCCAAGAAGGTTCAAATTCTAGCATATACAACAGCGATGGAGTTATTGAGATCAATATCCAAGTGGGAGATTGTTGGTTGTGGAGCTTGATTATGTTCTTGATTCAGAGGTCTTTTGCTTTCAACCGTGTTTATACCCCATGAAGTATTTACACCCCATAAGTATGTACACTCTTCCATGCGGGGGAGTGTAAAGGGGGTTTACCCCCTCTGCGGGGTCCTGGGGGGATATCCCCCCGGTTGGGGGGTCTGGGGGCAAGCAGGCCCCCGGTGGGGGTTCGGGGGTGAAGCCCTCGAAGAAAAAATTGCCTTGTAAATGTATATTGTAATTTCATTGTAAATATGGACCGTTCATTATAAGGTCATAGATCTAACAATAGAGATTATGTTATGGTTTTTTCCCTATAAGGCAACCCTCTTTTATGAGGGAAATGTATTGCAGTTATGGTTGATGGAGAATATTGTATTATGAGAGAGGAGACTGTGAGATAAAGAAGAGTAAGTTATAGCGGGTTTTGTTGTAGGTTGTATCCCTTCATTTTCTAGATAATAATAAAGGAAGGACCTGGAAATTTCTCTGGTGGATGTATCCCACACTAGGTGAACCACTTAAATCTGTGTCTCTCTTGTATTGTGTATCTTCTGTGTTTTGTTTCCACATTTGTTTTATTTTATTTCTCTGCGATCCTATTTTTCTAACAGTGCCCAAATGCTTCTAAAAAATGAGGCCTACCCAAGGGAAAACCCCAGAATTCAGTGCAAGAACAAAGAAATTCTTAGATTGATAATTTTGATGACGAAGAAGAACAAAACTCTCCTGAGGGAAATATTAATAAGCCACACAAACTCCCAATTTTTATTAAGAGGAAGAAAGGTACAAATAAAGAGGGATAAAATGAAGAAATACCTGGAAATAAAATTGTCCTGGAAGACATGGAACTCGATGTAAACATGAAGAAATAGAATTTCTAGGTGAAGAACAAATATTACAAGAAAGAAGAACAATTTCAAGGGAAATGGATACTCAAGAGCCAATCATATTTGAAGAAGAATCACTTACCCTGCATYGTGCTACATTCAATAAAAATTCCATAAAGTTAATTTAAGAAAAGGTGAATTCAAAAAATAAGAAAAGTGGAGTTTATAATTTGACTTTCAAGGGGTTCCACCCTCAAAGGTCATAGAATTCCATGAGGCCACGGGAGAAGATTTAAGAATGTCAATTAGATATATAGAAAATGAAAATTCAATTCTAAAAGATAGAGTTAGAGAATTGAAAAAATACTTATCTCCCACACTATTGTTTGTTAGTCCTATCACCACCCTACAACCCTTGAGAACTCTTGAAGGAAGACTAGAATCAAGTTCAATATTAAAAGGAACATCAAGTTTTCTAGTTTCCATCAGGAAATATTTCGGTGACAATATCTAGAMGAGAATGTCCTTGATTCTTGAAACCTGGGATTTGGCAACAAGCTTTGTCTCTTTGGGCTCGAGAATGACACATTTCGGGCAATATCTTCAAGMAGACCTTGAAAATAATGAAGAATTTTACAAAGGAGCTATTTATATTTGTAGTRCAATAATATAAGGTCTTAGTGAATCCCAGAGAAAAGAAGAWGATTTTCCTCTGGAAATTTGTTTAAAACAATTAAAGGCATGTTGGCTCAAGAGAATCAAAAGTTTAAAGGAAATCTTAGYTGAGTGCGATTTCATAAGTGTAAAAAGAGGTGAATTTTATTTAAAKTTAATTGAGTTAGAACTAGTCTGGTTGACTAAATATGTGAAGGACCCACATTTAATTATAAATTCAATACTCCTATCAAAGGAATAAATGGAAGAAAAGATGGACCCGTTAAATATTACAATAACAAAAAAGTTCAACAACCTGACCGAATATTCATAGACAGAGGTAGAGATTTGGTTGGTTCGTTATGTGAACAAAAATGATGATATTAAGGATACCCTCCAACTTTTGATGGATTTTAAAGATATTGAAAGTTCATTATTTGATATGAAAGTGAGACAAGAAATACTGGTGGCACCAATGAGAGAATATATCAAAAATTGGTTAAATAACACTTTAATTAAAACAATTGAAACAAATCAAGAGGAAGCAGTTGAAACCGGTCAAGTAGTTCCATCAAAAGAACGTATAAATGACATATCATCTAGCAAATGAGAGGAGAGAGAGAGAATTCATCACAGTAATTCAAGCGGTCATTTTTTATAATTCCCCGTCTTTTATACTTCTCGCTTAGAAATCATCCAGTTGTGTCTTTTCATTCTCTGAAAAACTCATAGTTGATTTCTAATATTTTTCCTCTTTTTATTCCAAGTTCAAGTCTATCTTTTAAAGGTCCATGGGAGCCTCATCCCAATCCATTTGGATGAGCAATTTCCTTTTAATTTTACATTTCATTGTAAAACCAGGAAATTATTTTTTGAACTCCCTAGAGAACTATCTTGGGGCATAAATTTAATATGATATTTTTGGAGTGTCCCTATCATATTCTCTTTCAGTTTTAAATGTGATACTCATTTAAATTTCTTTGAATTGTGGCTTGATATCTTTTAGTTCTTATGGTATGACAAAATATTGTTTATATTGTGATGGATGTGAGGAATATGTTAATTTTATATGATTTTGTCTTTACTTTTGTATAATACTGTAAAGATATCGTATTTCTATTTTGAATAATTTCTTGGTCCTTTTCTCAGGAATCTTTCTTTTGTGAATATACTTTTTATATATTTTAAATTTTATTTTCATAATTCATTTTAAGAAATAAAGGAGGAGCACCACCTCTTTAAAAACATTGGGGGATTTATCCTCGTAAGGTTGTTGTTGAGATCTTGAACAATCTGAACATCAACATTTTTGGAAACCATACTGGGGAGAACAAAAGGATGATTTTGCAGACCAGGAATTTTAATGAGTCAACCATAATCGAATCAACCCCAGTTACAATTCAAACTCATAAATCAAGGACGTATTATGAATCAACTATATGATTTGGTGTTAGCAACAACAAAAATTCGAGAAGAGATTGAAATATATTTGGAAACCCTTGTTGAGGAGGAAGAAAGAGAGATATCATTGAGGCAAAGAAGACATTTGTGAATCCAAGAAAACCTCAAACATTTTAAAGGTCCACTGACAAGAATTAAAAGTAATAATCTTATACTCCACGAAGTTGGTCAAGGTTTGAAATTAGAAACAAGTGAAACCCTCATCATGGGGGATCGAGAAGAAAGAAATGAGATTACAAATGAATAAAGAGAAAGAAACGATAGACAAAGAGTTCTGAGAAGAAGGGTCAGGTCTAGTCCACTTAATCTACATGGAGAACAGCATACATTAACAACCCTCCAACAAGGAGCTTTACTAGTCTTTTCAGGCAATGGAATCATGGATCCAAAAAGACACATGTGATGGTCAGAGTCTTTCTGCAAACCTTGGTAGTTCCAACATATGAATGGTATCTTTCTCTATCATCTCAGTCAATTTGATCATTTGATGATTTATAAAATATGTTCATGACTATGTATGTGCCCCCCATTGCATATTATACTTTTCTTACTCAACTTACTCAAATCCATCCCAAGAAAGGAGAAAGAATCAGATATTTTAACTTGTGATTATTTAAGACTTTGAATCAAATCCCAAAAGAGAAATGCCCAAATTTTCATGTCATATTTGGATGCTATAATAATGGCATGCCTTCAAATGTGAATTATGCAATTAGAGCTTCAAAAATAAATGATCTACATGCAGCAATTCAAAAGGAAATAGAAATGGAAGAGTTTATGTTGGAGACTAATGTTTATCTCGATATCATTCTTGGAAAAGTACAAAGACAATTGAATATTCTATCCATATCACCTCAAGGATCATCTACTTCAAGAAGTATTGAAAATAGAGMAACTGGTGGAGGAATTATTCGAGTTCCCTCTAATGTCAGAAATGATYCTATAGCCACCTAGGAAACAAGACAAAAGATAAACATCACTTAAATGATCAGAACAATTRGACAAATGCATAATGAGATTACTAGAAAGAGATGAAAATCTGGTTCCARCAAATCAAAACATAAGAGTTCTAGTATAAGATCAAAGAATAAGAAATGATAGAGTTGAAGAACATAGACCAAGAGAACCAAGAGTTCCAAATCCAAATGTTGTCGTACTAGAAGAATTTGTATAAGAAGATTTTTTTTCTCAAGGAGCATAGGTTACCCAAGATGAAGTTTTAGAATCAGTGAAAATGGATGAAGGAACGTCATGTTTTTACATTTTTTATGATCAAGAAGATCATGAATGTTCACAAGTTAATGTTGTTCAGACTATAGCACAAGTAAATATGTTCAAGACAAGGGAAACACCTAAAAAAAGTAAAACCAAAAGTCAATACTTCGAAACCAGCAAAAAAACAAACAKTTGTTAATCAAACAAAGACTCCACTACAAATGAATTATAATCTATTTGATGAGMTAGCTAAGCTAAAAATTACCTTACCCTTCATGGAGGTGGTAAATATACCACAACAAAGAGAAAATATTTTGAAGATATTAGATGATACAAATACAAGAATAGAATATGTTGTCATGAATACAAGGAAGCAACAAAATGTTTCATCAATAAGGCCAAGGGGTAAAGTCCCACCATTTTACATATCCATATAAAATCATGATTTTACATTTCATAATTGTTTGGTAGATAGTGGAGCCACTAACAACATCATGCCACTATTAGAGGTGAAATCTCTTGGAATGGGATGCACAAAATACTATGAGACCAGAGAAAGCATATATGTCATTGATTCAAGAAAAGTCTCAGTATATGGTGAAATAAAATGTTTTTGTGCATGGATAAGTGTAGACCCTCATATTACAACAGTTTTCAAAATAGTTTTGGATTTGCCTCCAGCATATGGGGTTGTATTAGGGTGGTATTGTTGTTCGTTAATTGGAGGATATATTATGAATGATGGAAGTTGTATGATGCTTCTTAATAAATATGGGACAATGGTCAAGGTTCCTCAATAAAATAGAAATCCCATATCATTCTAGAAGAAAGAGAATGAAGTAATTCATAATTATATTGTTGTTAGTATTGAAAATTATATTGTTCTCAGTGCAGAACAAATAAACCCTCTTAAGCAAGATGAAGAAGATTGTTTCTAAGGGTTCTAGAAAATGTCATTTGATGGTTCATGTTCTAAGTCTGGAAATGGAGTTGGAATCATTTTTAAAAGTCCTCAATCTAGTATATATCCACATGCCATCAAATTGGAATTCCCATGTACCAATAACAAAGCAGAATATGAAGCATTGATCCAATGAATGATCCTTACTCTCCATATGAGAGTAGAAGATATGGTGGTAACTAGTGACTCAAAGTTGGTTATAAATAATATCAAGAAGAGGTACAAAATCAAAAAAGAAAAACTAAATCATTATGCAAAAAGAGAATTTGAACTCATGGAATCCTTTAATTCTTTCAAAATATCTTTCAATCCGTGAGATAAGAACCAAAAATCTGATGCATTGGCAGTAGTTGCATCTCTTTTTAATTCAGATGATTCCCAAAATCAAAGTACATTTCATGACAAGAGAATTTTCTTCCTTAAATACCTGATAATCAAGACTATTTGCAAGTCTTTGAAAATGATGAACATATTTCAAATTTCCTCACAGATCATGATTCATTGATTTCAAATGATTCTACCAAAGAGCTTGGTGAGAAAAGTGTTGCATTTGTTTCTAAATATTGTGTTAGTTTGGAATCTATTTTTGCAAGAGATGACCAAAAATATCATATTCTAAAGATGAGACATATGTTAGGAAAGTTCAAGAGACACAAAAAATCACCATTGGTACTCTTGATTCTCCAAACTATTTAAATCTTGGTAGTAGTTGTATAGTTGAAGAAATTGATCAATACACTTCATTGTTCAAAGAATTTCATGACATGTTTGCTTGGACTTATGATGATCTGAAGGAATATGAAAAGTATATATTTCAGCACATTCTCAAAGAGGGATCAAATCTTCTTAAGAAAAAATTGATAATCATAAATCCCAAATACAAGCCCTTGGTAAAAATGGAGTTGGAAAAATTGAAGAAGGTTGGCATAATTTTTCCAATCAAACATTCATAATAGATTTCAAATTCAGTTGTAGTTAGAAAAAGGAATGGAGTAATTTGTCTTTGTGTTGACTTCAAAGATCTCAATCGGAAAAGTATTAAAGATAACTAACAACTCCCTAACATGGAGATGTTATTACAACAGATCATTAGCTTTGATTTAACGTCCATGCTGGATAGTTCTTCTAGATATAACCAATTGCTTGTTGTTGAAGAGGATAGACTCAAGACCACCTTTTTTACACCATGGAAGACTTATGCTTATGTTCGCATGTCTTTTGGGCTGAAAATGATAGTGTGATTTTCCAAAAGGAAATGGACCATGCCTTCAAAGATTTGATTGGAAAATTTATGGCAGATTATCAATATGATCTAACTATTCATTCAAAATTAATGGAAGAGCATATCAAACATATTAGACAAGTCTTTGAACGTTGGAGAATGTATGGCATATCCTTAAATCCTAATAAATGTTTATTTTTGGTATCAGAAGGAAAAATTTTGGGTCATAGAGTGAGTAAAGAAGGAATATATATAGACCCTGAAAGAAATAAAGCCATTAATTATTTAAGTCCTCCAACATCGAAAAAAGGAGTACAATCCTTCTTTGGAAAGATAACTTTTTTACAAATATTTGTCCCAGACTGTAATGTCCCTCTCTTCTTGACAAGGATATTGAAAGACTTAGTAGTCTAGTCACCCCTGTAGACTATAGACTCATGGGAAAAAGGGGGATAAGAGGCACAAAAGTGGTCACTAAGAAGTAAAAGGTTATATTATTAAAGTGAATTTGGTTAAAGCAGTTAAAAAGGTTAATTGACTTAGAGGAGGAATTAAATTAATACTTAGAAGTCAATGAAATAATTTAAGTGAAAATTAGAAGATGGAGCTATAAAAGAGAGAGGAGGGTGCCTCACTCATTATTCATGTCATTTTTCACTAAGCATCTTTGAGCTCTGCAACTTGAACGTTTTGAGGTTTTTGAGTAAACAAACCCTAGAGATCAACAAGGAGGTGAAAGATTCATTTGTTCCTATTCCAAGCTTGGCCATGATGGTGAAATATTCCACCCTCACCATTCTACTCAGTTTCAGATTAATCTCAAGAGGTATTGTGAAGATAGGGCATTGTTTTGGGGGGTTTTCTATAGACTGGGCGCATTGTTGGAGAACGAATGGTTCAATTTTCTTAGGAGGAGGTAGATCTAAAGAAAAACCCTTTCCATAAGGTTTTTCCATCACCATAGTGCCTTATATCATCAGTTTGTGTGGGGTTTTCTATCCATCTTGATTTATTATTACATTGGGGCGAATTTACTGAAGGAGGGTGCATTGTCACTTGTGGATCCAGTGAGTTGGAGGGTTATATCAATCAAAATAGTTGTATAATATCACTCTATGTGTTCCTCATCACCAGATATATAAATCTATAGCTTTATTTAATTGTTTGGAGGGAAAAACATAAGAAGTTGAAATTCTTCAGGGTTTCCCAGCCAGGAGGTGTGCAACTCAGCCAGATATGGGTGCCAATATTCAAAAGGGAAAGTAATTGATCTTGTTCATACGTGCATGTCGCTATTGGAAGGCTAGGAGGACTCACAACTCCCCTTACTTGTATCTAAAGGGCATCTTCAGCCTCATCTTCTAAATTTCTTCTTTATTATTCCAAATATGTATATCTCTTGTATGGAGGACGGCTTATTAAATAAATAAACGTCATATTTGAAGTTGTTTGGTTATTCTCTTGTGTCATATCTCTTGTATATTGTTATTTACATCTATTGTTGTGCCATGTACATCATTTATATGCTATAAAACTCAACAAAACATCTCCAGCGCAACTTTGAGAAGCAACCTACAAAATATTCAAACAAATATTTGAAACAAATCAGAACTAAACCCTTAAGTTCCTAGTGAATCTGCTTAGGAACATTACAGTGGTATGATGGTGAATTCCTTCGCCATCCTATGATCAAAATAATGACCAAAAGGAGAGGCCATGGGGGATATCATTATTCTGATATTCCTGAAGAAGAAGATCTAGAAGGAAACATGGGGGAAACCCATGAAACAGAGAAAGCAATGTTATTTTAAGAAACAATTTTAGCTGAAAAGGTGATTCAAATAGTGAATGACACACTACGGAACAACCAGATTATTATGCAGCAGAATTTGGAGGAGATGCATAATCATTTGTCTATTGGGTAGGCAGTACTAAAGATATCCTTTGCAAACTTTCAAAGTGGATAGGAGAGAATGATAGCAATAATGGAGGAACAACACAAGCATGACGGTATCCTTTCTCAGTTCTTGATGGAGCAAATGCATGGAAATGATCCAACCCTATTTGGAGGAAACTGAGGAGTCGGTCAATCTTAGGGAGGAAGAGGTCATGATGAGGAATCTAGGCACAATTATCCTACATAGGACTCCAAATTATCTAGGGGCACACATTCTCATTCCCACATGGATAGAAGGACCACACCTAGGCCATATATTCCTACCTTATTGGAGGCATGGACAAGGGGAACAAATTCCTTTGGACATGGAGGCATTGAGGATGAATGGGAGGATATGGAGAGAGAATATAACTCTCTGAGTGTGGGTTTCTGAAGACAGGTTTCCTTGGGTGAATATTTCCACATCATGTATAAGTGAATGTCTAAGGGACGCTAAAGAGGTGACAATGAGTTGGGGCGTAAGACAGGAAGAATGGAGATGCCCCACTTTGATGGATCTAGTCATATTCCAGCTAAGGATTGGGTACAAAAGATGGATTCCTACCTTCAGTTAAACCCCATGGAAGAGGAGAAGGCCATCAAGTTTGCAACATTACACTTGAATGGTAAAGCGCATGAGTTTTGGTTTCATGGGATGACCACTTTGGGTCATGAACATGTCACTTCATACATTGACTTCACCCACAGACTCATTGACATATTTGACAGGGAGGATCCAGAACTTCATTTCACACAGATTAGACAAACTAGGTCAGCAAAAGCATTCATTGAGGAGTTTTAGAGAGTAGAAGTGGTTCCAGATACGTCAAAATCCAAGTTATTGATGATTTACATAGAAGGTTTGATCAAGCCTTTGTGTGGATGGGTTAATGATTTCAATCCTATAACTTTACAGGATTTTATTGAGCAAACCAAAGATTTGGTAGGGGCAGCCTGCAAAAACAATGTCACACCTAGACCCCAATCATTCCAAGGGGGCAAGAAACCTGATAGTTTTATAAGGGAAAAGGAAATATAGATAAAGCTACTAGAACGGAGTTAAGAAGGAAGAAATGATGCTTTACTTGCAAGGAGGCATGGTAGCCAAGTCACAGATGTATGGGCAAAGGGAAAATTCATTATATAGAAGTAGTCTTTGATAGTGAAGATGGGATGGATGAGGAGGAAAGTGGAGCCATTCATAACATAGAGATGAATCATAGGGAGGAAGAACAAATATCACATGCATAGGAAGAAGAGGGACCCACACACCATGTTGCAAGGATTAATAAGGCTACCATTGAATCCATTGGTGGAGTGCCCAAGTTTAATACCTTCTGAATGAAGGGAGTTGTGCAGGGAAAGCAAGAAATAGCACTAGTTGATGGAGGAGTTTCTCATAATTTCATTAGCATTTCTATGGTAAAAAGGAAACACATTCCCACCATGGACTTTGAGGGGGTTTTGGTTGAGGTAGTAGGAGGAAGCATTATGGCTTGTGATAAGTATATTCCATAGATGAGATTAAACTTGGGTAGGTACACTTTGACACTGGATTTATATGTAGTGGATATACCAGATACAAACATCATACTAGGTGTGCGATGGCTTAGCACATTGGGACCAATCACCACTAACTATAAACCATGGAGATGTATTTCAACTCGGAAAATGGAAAAAGGGTCGCACTTAAGGGGATGACAGGAGAAGAACCTATAGTTCTAACAAATAAATGAATGCATGCAATATTTAGGTGAGGGGAGGTGGCCTATGTAGCAGAATGTTTTTTATGGAGAAGAGTCATGAGGGGCACAAGCAGTATCCTCCAGACATACAGAAAATACTTCACAAGCATAAGAATGTTTTTGAACTGATTCCTCCAGGGAAACCACCAGATAGAGGGTTTGAACACATCATAGTATTGGAATAAGGGGCCAATATGGTCATCAATACACCATACAGGCACCAGGATGAAATTGAGAGTGTCATTAAATAACTATTAACCATGGGGAATATTAGACCAATTTCAAGTCCATTTACATCATCAGTAGTGTTGATAAAGAAGAAAGATGGAACTATGTGCATGTGTATTGACTACATATCCTTGAATAAGAAAACCATAAAAAGAAGGTATCCCATTCCCAGGATAGATGAGTTATTGGATGAGCTACATCGAGCAGTTTACTTCACCAAAATTGACTTGCGCTCTGGATAACATCAAATTAGGATGAGGCAACAAGACATACAAAACACATTTTCCATATGCCACTATCGAAATTATGAGTTCCTTATAATGCCTTTTGGGTTGACCAATGCGCAATACACCTTTCAATCATGCATGAACCATGTGTTTAACAAATGGTTGAGGAAGTCCCTACTAGTATTCTTTGATGACTTGTTGGTTTACAGTAATACATGGGAATATCACCTCAAACACGTGGATGAGGTTTTGAGCATCATGGAGGAATGGTCACTCTATTATAAGGAGTCAAAATGTGAAATTGGGATGAATGAAGTTCTTTATTTGGGACACATTATTGGACAAAAATGGGTACAAGTTCACCAAGAAAATATCCAAGCAATCATTGATTGTCCCACACCCAAAACACTTATAGATCTCAAGGGATTTCTTGGTATTTTCACTTATTACAGGAGGTTTGTTAAGGTATTCTCCCAATTATGTGCACCTTTAAATGATTTGACCAATAGGGGTGCATTTAAGTGGAGTGATGAGGCACAGTTGACGTTTGAAAAAATGAATAAGGTGATGAGAACTTGCCTTGTATTGTCCTTACCATATTTTTCTCATCCATTCATTATGGAGTGTGACGCATCAGGTGAGGGAATTGGAGTTGTTCTCATGCAAAATAGGCATCCCATTATCTATGAGAGTCGTAAAATAAGAGGACCTGAGTTTCTATAAAACATTTATGACAAGGAAATGTTAGGCATAATGCAGGCATTGGCCAAGTTCATGCAATATCCGGTGGGAGCAAAATTTGTGTTCAAGATAGATCATAATAGCCTCAAGTATTTTCTAGAGTAGAAGGACCTTAATGAGAGACAACAAAAGTGGGTAAGTAATATTTAGGCTTATGACTTTGACATAGAATATGTCAAGGGGGAAAACAATGTTGTAGTGGATGCCTTGTCCAGAAGACCCTCATCCTACTCCATGTCAGATATATCAGTTGATTGAAAGTCTCATTTATTGGTAGAGTACTCCAAAAATAATTTTTCATGTGAGTTGATGGATGGAAAGTTATAGGATGATAGGTATAGTATTATAGATGACATCATATATTATAAGGGGGGAATATAATTGGTTCATGAATCCTCGTTCAAGAAAAGGGTTCTTCAGGCATTTCATGATTAATCATTTGCAAGGCATCAAGGATTCCTTAAAGCATATAGACAGATAAGAGAAAGGTTTGCCTGCAAAGGTCTCAAGGGATATGGCATGCACCACATCAAGGAGTGTATCACTTGCCAATAGAAAAAAGATGAGAACACTCACCCAGGAGGCCTACTACAGCCTCTTCCCATTCCAGATCATAAGTGGGAAAGTGTATCTATGGATTTCATTACAGGGCTACCCAACATAGGGTAAGGATTGCATATTTGTGGTAGTATATCATTTGACCAAGTTTGATCACCTTTTCACCATCTCCATGGACTTTAGTGCATCTCAAGCGACATATATGTTTTTCATAGAAGTCATCGGGTTGCATGGGTTACCCAAAATGATTGTGAGTGATAGGGATAGTATATTTATGAGCATCTTTTGGCATGATCTATTTCGGCTAGTGGGTACAAAACTAACCCCCAACACTAGCTACCATCCACAAACAGATGGTCAAACTGAGATAGTAAACAAGTGGGTGAAAGGATACCTCTAAAACTATGTGACAAGGAAACATAAAGCGTGGTTCAAGTGGCTATATTTTGGTGAATATTGCTACAACACCACTTTCCACATGTATATTGGTATGTCTCCTTTCAAAGTTTTATATATTTATGATCCCCTCACTTGTGTTGAGATTGTGTTTGAAGATAGCATAGCTCCTATGGCTAAGGAGTGGATACAGGAAATCCAAGATATTCTTAAAGAACTCAAAGATCATTTGCAAAGGGCTCAAAACCAGAAGAAGTTATATGTAGACAGGTACAGAGTGGAGCATACTTTTGAGGTAGGGGATTTGGTCTATTTGATGCTATAACCATAAAGGCAAACATCCATTAAAACAAATGGCACTGAGAAACTCAAACCACACTTCTATGGGCCTTACAGGGTGAAAAGGAAGGTTGGTTAAGTTGCATATGAATTAGCGCTAACACAAGGGAAGAAAAATACATAATGTCTCCCATGTATCATGCCTAAAAAGGGAATCAAGGCATCATGTTGTCGCTAATGAAGAGATATCTCCAGTAGACGAAGAAGCACACCTAATTTTGATTCTAGAGGAGGTTTTGGAGGTGAGGGATAAACAACTAATGAACATGGACATCAAGGAATACTTAATCAAAAGAAAAAAAATCCTATAGAAGATGTCACTTGGGAGAGTGAACAGGTTCTACAACAGACCAATTCTGGATTGCTTGTGGGAAATAAATTTCCAGTAGTGGAGACTATAATGTCCCCCTCTTCTTGACAAGGATATTGAAATACTTAGTAGTATATTCACCCCTCTAGACTATAGTCTCATGGGAAAAAGGGGGCTAAGAGGTGCAAAAGTGGTCACTAAGGAGTAAAATGTTGGGTATGTGTTATATTCTTTGCATGTGTTTGTGTTGGCGCGTCATATTCAAAAACTGTGTCTGACGATCCCTCTAGTAGTGCTCTTTGTGTCGTGTGCATTGGGCGCTTCCTAGGGGGGTCCCAGGGGGGTATTTTTGCTATTTTAGCAGATTTTGTTATTTTTAGCGGTTTTCTAAATTAATCCCAGATTAAGGGATTAGGGTTTTGGTATCTACGGAATACCTAAAACATTGTATATACATTGTATGGTGAAAGGTGAAATTAATACAATGAAGCATTGAAAGGTTTCCTCTCGGTTAAGGGTTTCCAGTATAAATCTTTATGTACTATGTGTATGAGCCATTGATTAATTTTTGTTTTTCTTAAGAATCTATATGCATTGTGTTATCACCCCATAAATTATGGGAATCAACTGGTGACTGGGATATTATCTGAATCTAGTATTTTTGTTGACAAATGATTTTTCATTCTGCAAATAATTTGAAAAAAGAAAAAAGAAAAGAAAAAAGAAAAAGAAAAAGAAAAGGAAAAAGAAAAAGAAAAAGAAAGAAAAAGAAGGAAAAAGAGGGCATAAAAGAATTGAAACAAAAGCCCCATGCAATAATAGTAACTTGGCTATATCTTTCAAGCATGGCCAAGTTCCTTTTAAATTGAATGTTGATAGGGTAGTGAATAATTCTGACCAGACTGTCTAATCCTAGTCAGATAGCCCTTAGGTTAGATTAGTGAATAAATCTGACCAGACTGTCTAATCTTGGTCAGATAGCCCTTAGGTTAGATTAGTGAATAAATCTGACCAGACTGTCTAATCCTGGTCAGATATCCCTTAGGTTAGATTAGTGAATAAATCTGACCAGACTGTCTAATCCTGGTCATATAGCCCCTAGGTAGGGTAATTCCTTAACCCAACAGTTTAATCTGGGTTAACTGCCATAGGAAGATAGGTTAAATCATAGGTTAGTTGCTTTATTATTCCATTCCAATAAAACCAGCTTGATGTAATGTTTGCACCATGTCTCAAATGCTTAAAATATTGCTTGGTCTAAGTCCCTTGGTGGTGTTATTCGAAAAGTTTGGGAAAAACCCATAAAATGCTTTTATCCTAAGTTTTTCCCCAAGCACATGTGTTCTCCGCTCCTGATTTATTTTTCCTGCACGTATCAATGGTCCCGATCACGGTGCTTAGATCTATGGTTCACATAGGTTTCCGGACCCCCCTAATGTTCTGCTTTTAACCAAAGGGGGGGGTCCGGAATCGGTAATAACATTGGCGCACATCTGGACAGCCCAGGGAAGAGCGCTTAAATCAACGGTCCACAATGGATTATGAACCCCCCCGCCCCCCCCCGTCCGTTATGCCTTTAATGGAGGGGGGGGTCCGAAATGAGTATTAAAGAGCTTTCTTATATCTGCGGACAGGAAACGGGAGCACAGATCAACGGTCTAAAAAGGTTTTCGGACCCCCCTTGATGTTCTGCTTTTAATCAAAGGGGGGGGTCCGGAATGGATATTCCCTCCGGCGGGCCCCTTGTCATAGGTGGCATAAACCTATTGGTACCGAAGTATTTTCACCATATGCCATCTGAAAACCTTCATAACTCAGGGACGTCATCTTCCACTGATGCCACTTGTTCTGCTTGTTCCCAAGTTATATCCCATCCCATAATTGTTGTCAGTCCCTGCTGTCAGTTCTTTTCCTTTTTCACTCATGATCAGCCCCCTATTGCGACGTTTACCTCCAATCCCTAGCCTCCACGTCACCCGTTTGTATGTTTTGGCCATCGTCACCTGCCATCTCACCCCCAAGTGGCCCATTGTCCATTTATTACGTGATAATCTACCCGTTATCCTGTTGACCTGTCTCTCATGCCCAACCGACCCCAGTTTTAAATAAAACTATCGTTTTCCCCCTTCATTCACCATTCGTCCATCGCACCAGAAATTTTACCTCTTACGCCTCCATTGCTTTTCTGTCACCTTCATCCATAGTCAGTCGACCCCACTAACTTAGTGTTTATTGCAGGTACTGTTGCGGAGATGGTGCCAAAGCCAAGACAAGCAGAAGGAGAGG